>JASTWP010002316.1:0-45297 GCA_030770255.1 Temnothorax ravouxi
CTGGCGGCGTTACACGTTCACCATGGCCGGCGAATTGTTCCCCACGAAACGTGAAGGCCCTCGGCAATATTATAGGCATAACGACGACGCATGTCACGGTTTCGTCGTGACGAAATTGTACCCAGTCATAAGCGAGGGTGCCGGTGTGCACTCGCCATTCTGGATATTCACCGCATGCAGTCTCGCCAGTGCTTTATTCACGCTTCTTTACGTACCTGAGATCAAAGGCAGGACACTGGAGGAGCAGCCATACTTTATTGTTTATGTTCGAGGTTTTATACTATTATCGATTCGGACGAATGAGGATTGTCAGTAAATGGAAGATTATCTTAAGAAATTAGATATTCTATAACTAACTTCAATAACTAATTTCTCCCAACTATAACTAACCTTTGTATAGAGAAATATTCCAAAATATTATTTTTATGACTGTCTGCTATTTACGATTCTTCTTAACAATGCAACGAAACGTGTTATCAGTTACTTTGTTCATAGACATACTATATATTAAAGAACATGTCGTTGAATATTAAATAAATATCGTAGTATCGTTTCCAATACGACAAAAATAAACGAACAAAAGAAAATTTTACTGTTTAAATTTTACAGCTGTCAATTTTTGTTGACAAGGAATAATGGAAAATTTAAAAGAAGTGTGCGAAAAATTGTTTAAAAATTAATATTTGATAGATATTCTAAAATATTTAATTGATTTCACAGATCAAAGAATAGTTTTTTTAATTACACAGAAATAATTTTCCTATTTAGTTCAATTCTTTTTTATTTTGTTCATGGATCGCTAATGAATAATGATTTAAAAATTGATAGAAACAGGAGACGCGATATCTAATTTTCATTGTTTTATATGTTTATATCCGTTCCTTCGATGTTAAGAAACGTTGCAACGTTTGAAAAATAAATTTGTCATTCGTATTACAATTCTATAGTCTAAAATTGTCAAAATCAATAGTAGTAATCAGACATTCTATGAATCCTTATGAAAGAATAAACTTTCCGATCTAAACTTGTAAACCGTTAGACAAAATTATCCTTCGTGATGTATATGTCATATTGGAGATTACTTATCTACATAATTATCTATATGAACAACCGATTTTTTGTCGCAAAAGTATACAATCCTATCGTCACTTTCACGTATTGCCTGGTCTCTTAGTCATGAAAAAGAATATTGTTTCGATACGACTCACGTTGAAAAGTAAACTTTTCAACACGATAAAAAACATTTTGAAAATATCCTTCATATACGTTTAACAAAGCCGTTTATAATAAATCACTGCTAGATTCGCGATTGTCTATATAGGTACTCAAAAACGGTATTCATTGTCAGACGCGATTATTTCGCACATCCAGGAGTCGTAGAAAGTAAACAATCTTCGAGACTAGCTGGAGAGTATTTACAAAATCGAGAAAGCAAGGACTGCGTTTACAAAAGTAAATATCGCGGTTTACCTATATAAAACTATAAGTGTCATTGAATACAGTCGAACCTCCGTATTCTGAATATCTTAAAGCCTCCTTTAATTTTCTTAACATTTTCTCTTGTGCTACTAATTTTCTCTCTCTCTCTCTCTCTTTCCCTCCCTCTTCCTCTGCCTTTTCCTCTCCCTCTTTCTCTCTCCCTCTGCTTTATTCTCTCCCTCTTCATTTCCTTCTCCCTCTCCCTCTTTCTCTCCCTCTCCTTCTCTCTCCCTCTCCCTCCCTCTCTCTCTCTCCCTCTCTCTGCCTTTTCCTCTCCTTCCACTTCCTCTCCCTCTCCCTCCCTCTCCCTCTCTCTCTCTCTTCTCCTCTCTCTCTCTCTCTCTCTCTCTCTCTCTCTCTCTCTCTCTCTCTCTCTCTCTCTTCTCTCTCTCCTCTCTCTCTCTTTCTCTTTCTCTTTCTCTCCCTCCCTCTCTCCCTCTCCCTCTCCCTCTGCCTTTCCTCTCCCCTCTCTCTCCCTCTGCCTTATCCTCTCCCTCTTCATCTCCTTCTCCCTCTTCCTCTTCCTATCCCTCTCCTTCTCTCTCTCCCTCCCTCCCTCTCTCTCTCCCTCTCTCTTCCTCTTCCTCTGCCTTTTCCTCTCCTTCCTCTCCTTCTCCCTCCCTCCCTCTTCTTTCCCTCTCCCTCCCTCTTTCTCTCTCTCTCTCTCTCTCTTTCTCTCTCTCTCTCTGCCTTTTCCTTTCTTTCTTCCTCTCCTTCTCCCTCATTCCTTTCCCTCCTCTCTCTCTTTCTCTCTCATTATATGTATCATATGAGCCAAAATACTCGCATGATTGAAACGATATTTTTATTCTATGTCACATGTAATTGGAACACGTGCAGAAAATGAGAGTAAGAGTTAAGAAGAGGGGGGGAAAGGAGTTTGGTCCTGACATGCTAAAAATATGAAGATTTGACTGTAATCATAATATTGCACATTATCGTCATGCGGGTTATATTCGATATTATTCTTTTTTTTAATACTTGGTTTTTGGTATAATATGATTAATTATTGTTAAAATATTTTAATATACATTACTCTAACATATATGCATGTATGATGTAATATATATTAGTATATTATATAATAGTAAGATATCATATATACGCGTATACATATATATATGATATTTAGTATACGTGTACAAAGATATATAATGTATATATAATATATATTGTGCATATATAAGATATGTTAAATGTTAGGGGTTTTATTAAATGTCATCTTTCTTATTGATACGATTTTTCACTTGATTACATTTCTATTACTGTTTCAATCTTTTATATGTATTCATGTAAATGTTGTAAACTATTGCAACAAGGGATTTCCGTTATTCGTTATTGGCATTATTCTATTGTAAATATGTAAGATTATGTATGGCGGTATATATTTCACACACCCACACACGTGTGTGGTAAATTACACCGATCTTCACTACAATATTTGATTATGCACCTATTAGGATATGAGGTATGACGAGAAGAGTATTGTTAAATCTTTTATGTCATATTATTGTGATTGACTATAGTAATGACTAAGCTCATTCTCGGTAATATTGTTTTTCACACGTACATAAGGCGGGCTGATGTACATGTGTTGTGATTAATTTATGGATTATAGGCCGTCGTCTACAAAAACATTCTTATATCGAATCTATACAGATACGAATTTTTTATTCACCGAATAAATTACTAAATTACTAACTATGGGATCTATAAATTGAATCCATATCAAATAAATTAAAATGGAAGAATTTCACGTAGTATTTAAATAGAAAATAATAAGTTCTATTTTTTATATCTGGGGTAAAATGTATATAGAGATATATTAATTTATCAAAGGGCTTCTACGTGAAGAGTGTTCAGTCTATCAATTAATGTCCGAAAATATTCTTGATAAAGCCATCTATACGTAAAAAAGACATTCAATCGAATAAGCTCTTTTTTCTCACTCGTTAAAGATTTTATTGAAAAAATCTAGACATTTTAGGACTATGCCTTCTACGCCGTTTTTGATTACATCCATGATGTAAGACAAATAATTGAAGGCACATCCTCGATGGAAAGAAAATGATTCTCTTTTATGATAAAAAAAAACGTGAGATGATTCCTTAATGGTAAAGAACCGCTAAGCGCAAATTCTATAATTTCATAACCAAATTATTTTGTTATATTTAAAAAGTAGGAGATTACATTTATAAAATAAATATTAAGAAGAGTTTGATATAAACGTCATTCAATTATTCACGCTGACCAATAAACTGTAAACGCCAGATCTATTTCCGATTTTCATTGTTACATACTTTAGAATCAGTCTACTCTCGGGGATCTGTTTTCCTTCGCAGGAATCTGTCCTTTTAAGAACTTCTTGTTCTTAAAGTCACATTTAATTAAACGATTAAGCTGGCCTTTTGACCAACGTTAATAATATCGCAGTAATCAGAAGTCCGAGCAGGACTTTGCACAACTCGTTATCAAATGTTTTAGAAATTTTCGCCGATATCCCAATCCTGCGCTAAGTTGAAAACTTCGAAATCGCCGTCGGGTACCTCGGGTTTATCAGGTGCGACTAATATATCGGGTCGCAGTGCCACACAGTCTCGGCGAGCATTCGATGCGGCCTTCGGAGCCGCAGCTGCATTCGACGCAGTTCCCGGTTGAGTGTGGTAGTGTCTCACCCTGTTGATACTCTCTTCCTGTAAATTAAGTTTCATAGTACATACGAATTTCTCGTATAAAATGGCTGGAACCGCGTATGTATATATGAAGTCAAAGTATATAAAAGCTCATGCGCTTTTATCTTGCGCCGAGACGCTATGAATATTAAACGTACATTGTGTTCTAAGACGATGTAAGGTACAAAATAAATTTTAAACAAATCTTCAGAGATTTGTTTAAAAGATAATAACTATGCTATAATAAAAATGTTTGGAAAATAAATAATATTAAAACATCTCTAGAAATCTATTAAAATTAGTTTAAATATGTAATAACGTTTATATTTTCTATAAGTATATGCGTAATTAAATTATATGGTTTACGACGGTCGATATAAAAATATTAGAGATTTATTAAAATATTAAGAGATTAATTAGGAAAGAAAAATTAATTAATACCCATCACGAGGCAAATGGCCGGTGCAGAAGGCGTTGTGCTTGACAGAGTGCCATTAATTTCTTTATGTCCTTGTTGGCTGACCGACGAGTCAAAATTTCCGGAAGCCTCGAACCCATCCACAATGTCCGTAGGTACTCATTCCCAGGGATGAAGTGTAATTGCTTTCCATCCCGGTCGATCGCAGAGAAGACGGGTCGAGCGACGAGGCGGTGTTCGAATTATAATTTTGCCACCAACAGTAAACTTCGCCGACGACTCGTAGGCAATGCGAATTCGCGTCGTACGACGGTATCTGAGGAAGGAGGAAATGCGTTTAGTAAAAGAGTTAGTAAGAAAAAAATATAAGAGAAAAAAATGATATAAAAATTTAGTATATGTTGATTATTACGTTGGAGGATATAAGGACAAAATAATTCCACTTCTCGCATTTACATTATTTTTTAATGATAGATTTTTCTAATTTGGAATAGAATCTTTTTCAATGTTAAGTTGTCAACAATGTTTGAGTTACGAATAATTGTAAAAAGAACATCTTTTTCACGAACAAAACTTGAGAGAGCCAAATGGATTACGTAGTTGCTTTCATCAGTTCATTTTAGTAAAGTTTACCGTAATAGAATCCCCTGATCTCTGAGAAAGTTAGTTACAGAGATATGATGTTAAAGATACTGAAACTGTGATAAATGATAATCCTTCTCAACACTTTCTCAACACTTAGGGAAAGATCGATGCGAGAAAAGGAGAGAGAAAAGAGAAAAAATTTTTACTTGCAAATGTATAAGTGCACAAGCGTATAATTTGTATCTTATATAAAATTTATTTTATTTAAAAATAAAAAATTTGTGTTATTATTAATACTGTTCGTTACATTTTTTAAACTAGTTTTTTATTAATTCAATATTTTATTTCTTTATTTCTTGACGATTGTTCGCTGCACTGTGCACTGAAAAGAAATGTTCTCTATCGACATTTGCCAGTATACTTCATCATTCGTTACCGTTTGGCTGTGAGAATAGGAATTTCCGTCTACAATGCACTTTTTGAAAAACGGGTCCTCTGTAGTGACGTCATCATCACCGTCGTCTCTAAACGTAACGTCGTTTTCATCCAATAAAGCCTGACTTGTCGCTCTCGCAGGTGCTGTAACCAAATTGAAAGATCATCAATAGCTGAAGAATTGCTTTTTTCAGTTGCTGTTTCAATAATTCAAATTTCAAATTTTCTTCTTTAGTCGAATCACTATTCCCAGGTAGCAAAATGATATCTAAAAGATATCTAAAAGTTAACCGAAAAAGGACTAGGATGACTTTTCAGTTGGCTAAAAAGATTCCTTTTTGACAACAAAATTGTGTCTCATGTCTACTTAAACGGCACGTAATGGATATCCGTACGCTAACTGTCGATGTCCTTACGCTAACTGTAAGGCAACTTATAGCGTTTACCAAATTGGCAACATATGGTCAACCTGTATCAGTTGCCAATAGGTCAACGTAAAGTTACCGAATTGCTATACCAAAATGCTTTACAGAAATGGCCGTCATTCAACAGATGTCTTATAGATGTCCAAAAGATTAACGAAATGGCATCTAAACGGCACGAATAAATGATGTCCAAAAGATATCTTATTTATGGAATATATAGGACAGGGACAGGTGAACAATAAATGATGATAAAAGTTTATTGTTATCTGAAATCTGGATGTACACAATATATAAAGTTAATTGTATTATCTAAAATTATGAGTACACAGTTAACAATCAACTATTAGTATATTTTATAACATAAAGTTGATATAATTATAATTAATATAATATATATTATATCAACTTTATATTATATTATAAAATATACCAGTTGATTGTAACCTGTGTACTAAGTAATTTTAGATAATACAATTAACTTTACATTGTGTACATCCATATTTCAGATAACAATAAACTTTTATCATATAGTATATAATACAATTAATATAAATCCATATTTCACACTATTATTTATATATATATATTTGGAACTTTGATAAATATTACTTATTAAACATCCTTACATCTAGAAGCTTAATATTATTTCGCGTGGTAAATGGAGGGGGTCCAAAAATGGCCGTTTTGTGCCCCGCTGGGGAATCGCAAGAAAGAGACGCGATAAAAAGGCAATTGCAATGGGTGTTGCCGGCAATCGCGGATACAATGGGGAAGCACATTCCCAATCCGAGCCAGAGTGGCATATAGAGTCGAAAGCGACAGCGGATTCACAAACGCCGATTAACTGTTTATTTCTTTTTGTTGTTTTGTGATCCAGTGACGAACAAAAATTAAATATTTGATTCTTTTTGGTGTACAATCCAGAGATGGATAACGAGTAGATGACTTGAGTTTCTTATTTGTTTTTATTGTGAACAAAATATATTCAAAGTGCGAGTAAATTTGGCTAAGTTGTTTTGGTTTTCCCCAATATCAGTTACATGCGATATGCGGGTAATTTGAGGTTACGCGATAACGATCTACAATACAAAGTTCCTTCGCATTACAAGAATTTAGGTTAGAACGTATATTATATTTAGCAGCGATACCGCATAGCGAGAGATTAGAATATAAGCGACGGGGTACAAAACCTCATAAAATCACGGTTAAGTATGATCGTAAGACGAATAGGCGAAATCGACGAATTACGATTGAGTCGACGAATACAATGAAACGAGATTCGATCGTTTAATCGCGAAATTGGCCAACCATGGAGGCGCGGCAACGGAACTGTGAGATAAGACCAGCGGGCGTTAATGATACCGCGTGGGCGAATTGGGAATCACCCGCAGGGGCGATCGGACGCGATCGGGTTTATCGCGGAGGCGCAGGGAGCGTAATCGCGGACAGCGGGGGCGCTGACCGGGATCTCCATAGGTGTTCGCCGAAACTGAAAGCTACCACGGGGGTAACACCAGTAGGCATCACCGAGGCCAACCATTGCGTCAAAATCCAGCACGGAGGCGCAAGGGGCGAAATCACAGACAGCGGGGGTGCTGATCGGGATCTTCACAACTGGCGATGGGAGAGAGAAAATACCGTAGAAACGGAACGAGCCAATACCGAGGAAAAATACCACGGCAACAATGGCCAACGCGGAAGCGCGGGGGCCGAAAGTGCAAACAGCGGGGGTGCTGATGGACGGCGGTTAAAGGCGGCCATATCCAAGGGCGAGATGCGCATAAAGAGAACGGATTGAAGCCAGATCCAACGCTGGAATTTGACAAACATTGCGCAATAAAAAGATGCGAATCCACAACCACCCCTGGGATCAAGGGTTGCTGTGGAACGGGAACGAGCGAACGACGCGAGCGATTGCGGGCGGAATTAGGTCATAGGCATCGTCATTGGTTGTAAAGTCAAATGTAAATGCGAAATCCCGTCATAAAGTTAATTAAGCGTAAAGGTAATAACGATAGTGTCGTATGAGAACGTCGTGACGGAATTTCGCATAGCAACAGCGGTAACGTGAATTGTGAAGGGGAGAAGAATGACAATATGTAAATACCGATGATTTACGACTTTATTTGTCAGTACGCGAAAGCAAGCATCTGGTCACCAGATGTAGGAATGCGGAAGGAAAACTACGAGCGCGGCACACGCGGATTGGTCGCGATGGGCGGAACCGCGTAAGAGTAGGGAGACGAAACCGAGTTGATGCGATCGATCAAGAACGGTGGATCGAGGTCTTCGCTCGCCACCAACGGTACCGAGGGCGAGAGGTTGTCTAAGATACTTCGCTCGTAATACCGAACGGTTAATTCTCGTATTGCGATTAGCTTACCTGAAATTAAACTTAGCCGCAAATCAAGGCAGCGAACAGTCCCGCGGTAATAGGCGCGTAATCCTACAACCGTCATTGTATAATCTGAAAACAACGGAAAATATAGAAATTATTTTACCAATTAATCAAAAGATTTACAAATTTATTTCGACTGCGGTCAATCCTTAAACAAGATACTTACCTATTCCTGCATACTTACCTATCGGCGATCCTCGATTCATTCGGCGAGATCCAACGCGGCGGTCCATTGGTTATCCAGCGAGGCGTAGTCAGCGGTGCACAGCTGCAGTCCAAGGCCCATGGTCCAGCATCGAGGTCCGAGATCCGAGACGAGGAATCCTGAAAGAGAAAAAAGGTGGGATATTAGCGTGGGTGTATTCAAAAAGGGGAAATTCCGTATCGTTGATGATAAAATCCATAGTCCTTTCTAGTTTTATACGGTGAAAAACTTAGTGGCGGCCGTGTCTGAGACACTTATCTATATTCGTGTGGGGTTGATCACCTCCGAGATCGGTTACAATAAGTCTGATGTTTTTGAGATGCTCTAGTTCGAAACAAGTTTCAGCGTTCAATGAAAGTGATAAGGATGGATAATGGAACCGAATACATCAACGAGAACATGAAGCAATATCTAGTATTGCATGGAATCCAGGTGGAAACAACATCTCCCTACACACCAGAGCAAAATGGGAGATCCGAGAGAGACAACAGAACGCTCATCGAAGGTGCTAGATCCATGATATGTGCGAAGAATCTTCCATTAGGTCTATGGGGTGAAGCCGTCAACACTGCCGCATATATTCAGAACCGGACACCATCAAGTCGAAACAAGGACACCACGCCATTTGAGATTTTGAATGAATATAAACCAAATTTAACGCATTTGAGAATTTTTGGCTCTAAGGTTTTCGTGCATATACCGAAACAGCGAAAGAAGAAGTGGGATGTAAAGTCAAGAAAATTAATATTCGTGGGATACAACGACGAATCGTCCAATTATCGAACATACGATCCGAAGACCAACAAGATAACTGTATCCAGAGATGTGATTTTCACTGAAAAGGCTGACAATGAAATTACATACACTAAAGAAGAAACGACTCTTCCTTTAAATGATATTATTTAAGAAAACATTGGTCAACGTTCTGAAGATAATAACGTCCAAGAAGATGGCAAGGGCAAGAACGACCATACCACGAACGAGTCTGACAATGATGACACTGAAGAAGAGGAATCAGACATAAAAACAAGTGTCTGTACTCGTGAATTGAGAGACAGGGCTAACCTCAAAAAACCTGTCAGATACCAAGCAAACCTAGCAGAATGGAGCGAACCACAGACATATGAAGAGGCAATTTCGAGTCAAGATGCTGACAAATGGAAGCGAGCTATAGAAGAGGAATTACAGGCTCATCGCAAGAATCAGACATGGACAATGGAACATCTACCACAAGGTAAAAAAACGATTGGCTGTAAGTTGGTTTTTAAAATAAAAAACCCATCCGATAAAAAGGGTGTAGTTCTGAATGACCCCTGCTCCTGATCGACTTAAAACTTTACAGATAAGTTATTTTTTATGTAAAAAGTGAATTCCGCGTGGTCCCAACTTCGGGAAATAAAAAAAAATTTTTTTTAAATAATAGCATTTATAGACTAAAATCGATTCTAAACTGTAAGAAATCGTGGCATTGGTGCTAGCGACGCGTGATTGAGAAGACCTGTGATTGGTCGGCGATGTCGCGTGATCATTGTAACGGTCGCGAGCCTGTTCGAACGTGTTGCGACGAATCCAGAATACAGTCGACGACGAGCAGTCGAAGGAATCGGTCGTGCGTCGGAGGGCCTTTTGGCCTATGCATTCCGTCCCGGCGTGTATTCGCGTGATTCCAAGTCCGTGCAATGGACTTCTTTTTATTGTAATGAAGAAATACAGTAAACATAAAAAGTGAAATCCTGACAATTACTTTCCTTATATCACCCTCCTTGTCTTACCTGCGTATCCTCACGGGGTCTAACTAAATAATACTCGTGCTACGCGTAAAAAGACATTTCCGGGCATATTACCAGAATTTCAGCGGTGATCAAAACTAACTATCCCACATAGCACATAATATTGCAGAAATATTGCAGCAATATTGCAATATAGTGGAAATATTACGTATTACGGTACAATGAAATATTTCAGAAATATTACTGATGTATTACACGTTTTTAAATAATATTGCAATATTACAGTAATATTGCTGCAATATATTGTTAAAATATAATACTTTAAGTAGAAAAATAATGTCAAATGACATTTTAATGACATCTTATTGACGTCATTAAGACGTTATTAAGGTATCACACAATCATACGTATTGCACAGATAATATATACCAGTTAAAGAATTTTTGACTGAAAGAAAGAAAAATCTAAATAAAAAAATGTGATGGAATCAAAAGAGACTGACTTGTACTTTTGGGGAATAAAAGTGATTAAGATAAATTTTATAAGTTGTATTTAATTTTATAACTTGTTATTTGTTTTGTAATAATAAAAGGTAATTATATGTACGATTAATTTTTAATTAAAAGCCAGTAAGTAAATTAATAATAAAATAAATGAATAAAATTTAAAATTTATATTTCTTATATAATCAATATTAAACTTTTTAAAGTACGAGTTTGTTAAACGGATAAACAGAACGTTTCTGTGTGGGTAAGTGGAGGGAAGAACGCTATAGTGTGTGTGGCTATGCGCTTGGTCGCAGCACCGACCCCCACCATTTCCGGTCTTCTCTCGCTGTCTCTTGCATGGCTCCGTGGGACCACGCAATCACGTAGTACGACACCGCACAGAAACAATCATTTTAATTTCAAGTAAGTTTTCTTTATTTAATAAATATATTGTTCACACAAATATTTTCAAGAGTATTTTTGTATAATTATTACTAATATGTACATTGTACATATATATTTGGCGATTTGTCGTTAAATCCAAAAATAGAGATTACGTGGCATGGTCTGCAAAAACCACGTTAATATCATAGAAATCATTTCAATGACCATCTTAAAATACATATATTTGCCTCTGTAACCTTATTGAACGAGTCTCTAATGAAATTATTTGGCTTCATACTTAAATCTTGATGCTAATTTAACCTCAAAATTTTAAACAGTTTAATCCAACTGAAGTCCTCAGTTGGAGATACGTGATAGAAGTATGCCGATCACAAATCTCCTAAAAAGCAGTTTAATCATTAATTAAGTGATTTAACCATGATTATTTAACCATTTACGTGACTTTATAATAATTATTCTTCTTATGCTATATATATGTTACAGTATTGCTTTCCATCAGTGGATGTTTATGCAGTCCAGAACAGCACCAAGTAGTTTAATAGAAGAGCAAAAGATTTATTTATTAGGTAAGTAAGAAAAAGTTAAATTTGATATAAACCATTACTGTTTTTGTATTATGTTGCAGTGTTACGTTGCTTTCCATTAGTAGAAGTTCACGCAGAGCAGCACCAAGCAGTTTGATTTCTATCAAACTTTTCTGAGCGACAGCTTTATTTATTAGATACATAAGTAAGAAAAATTTAAACTTGGTATAAATTGTGTTCTAATATTTTAATATCCAGTACTGAAAATCTAAAGTGTATGTATAACATTAACCAAAAATTTTTAGTATAGACAGTAAATATCGGAACACGTCACTTAACCCCGTACTCTTATTATGTTTGAATATGTAATTATGTATAAAATAAACAAGGTGATTTATTTCGTGTGCCAATCATCTCCGCTATAATTATCTCAGAAAGTATTGATTTATTGGAAAAATGTTTCAGATAAAAGTTGGAGGGTTCAAGGAGGACCAATAGACAATTTTATTAGATTTTGCGTCCGGGACCTGTGTTAAGCCTAATAGGATCCAAGTAAAATTATTTAAATAAAAACCCCTTTTTTATTGTATCATTTTTTTCTACTGATTAATATGAACAATTTTTGTCTGAAACATTTTTTTATTTGCCTTATACTTTTTGAGATATTCAAGGAAAACTTGGTATTTTTTTCAATATTTAGCTAACAATAGATGTTTGTCAGTAAATGTTCATTGGAGTGAAAAGTGGTACAGGACTTTTTGACTTGATTTTATTTCAAGAATACACTGTTGCAATAGTATTCTAATTTCTTTAAATAATTGTATACAAATGAAAGCTTTAAGGAAATCTATACACAAATATTTAAAGAAATTGGGGTATTATTGCAATAGCATATTCTTGAGACCATATCAAGTCAAAAAGTCTTGTATCATTTTTCTCTCCAACAAGCACTTATCAAGATATCATAAGCTAAATATTAAAAAAATTATCAAATTTTTCTTGAATATCTCAAAAAGTATAAGGCAAATAAAAAATGTTTCAGACAAAAGTTGTTTATATTAATTAATAGAAAAAGATAATGTAATAAAAAATGGGAGTTTTTATTTAAAAAATTTGACTTGGACCCTATGGGCTCAACATGGGTTCCAGACTCAAAATCTAATAAGATCATCCATTATTCCTCTATGAACCCTCCAATTTTTATCTGAAACATTTTTTCAATAAACCAATACTTTCTGAGATAATTAGCGAAGATAATTGGCACACAAAATAAAACTCACCTCGTATAAATAATAATTACAGTTTTTATATTATGTTATAGTGTTACGTCACTCTTTATCAGTGGAAATTCATACAGTGCAGAGTAGCATGGAGCAGTTTTGAAGAAGAAAGAGATAGAAAGATAATATTAATATTATTTTCTTAATATTGTATGTAATACTATTATTAAAAATAACAATTTGATAAAATTTAATAAAATTTAATAAAAATTATTAAAATGGTTTAATTCCTAGCAATATTATACAAATATCACGCAAATATTATAGTAATATTACTGATATATTGCAGTAATATTACGTAATATTACTAAAAAGAATATCAGTAATATTACTGATATTCATTTGCGCGGACATTTTAATGTTACCGAGATATTGCAGTAATATTACTGCAATATTTCTGCTATATTTCATTGTAATATTGCAATGGAAAAATAATATTGCTGCAATATTTCTGCAATATTATTTGCTATGTGGGATATTACAATATGATATATATGTTACAGTTAAAACCCGAAATCCGTCAAAACTCGAATTTACTGGTAAATTCTAGTTTTAACTAAGCCAGCTCGGCAATTCGCGTTCTAACTAAAATAATTTAGTCAAAACTAGAATTGACCGAGTGCTTTAGTATATTCGCGTTCTAACTAAAAAAATTTAGTTAAAACTAGAATTAACCGACTGCTTTAGTAAATTCGCGGTCTAACGTGTTTCTCTTACAGTGAAAACGCGAAATCCCTCAATCGGCAATGCTATACATAGTATTTAACTGTTTAAAGCGCGTCACTTACCTACATAGGTTAGATGACGCGCTTTAAAAGTATTTAACTGTTTAAAACGCGTCACTAAATACATAGGTTAGATGACGCGTTTTCAAAGTATTTAACTGTTTAAAGCTCGTCACTAACCTACATAGGTTAGATGACGAGCTTTAAAAGTATTTAACTGTTTAAAGCGCGTCATTAACCTACATAGGTTAGATGACACGCTTTAAAAGTATTTAACTGTTTAATTATGTATAAGTAATTATGTATAATTATCGAATTTATCACTTTTACAGTAATATATATATTATATAGAATCGATTTTAGTCGATAAATGCTATTATTAAAAAAAAATTTTTTTTATTTCCCGAAGTTGGGACCACGCGGAATTTACTTTTTACATCGAAAATAACTTATCTGTAAAGTTTTAAGTCGATCGGGAGCAGGGGTCATTCCGAACTATATCCGATATAAATCCTCGATACAAGGCTTGTCTTTGCGCCAAAGGCTTCTCGCAGAAAGCAGGGGTAGATTATGAAGAGATTTTCGCTCCTGTAATCCGTTACGAGTCAATTCGGACGCTTCTGGGTATCGCAGCAGATCGAGATCTAGAGATGGCACAGTTCGACATCAGAACTGCGTTCCTGCATGGTGAACTGAACGAATCTATTTACATGGACGTACCTTTAGGTGTCGAGACATGTCAGGGTAAAGTATGTAAATTGTCAAAGTCCTTATATGGGTTTAAGCAAGCTTCCCGGCAATGGAATGCCAAATTTGACGAATTTCTAAAATCCTTTAATTTTATTCAGAGTACAGCCGATCCTTGCGTTGACATAGGTTTTGTATTAACGGCGTAATTGTGATCTTAAATCTCTATGTAGACGACGGTTTAGTATTAGCAGCAACAATGGAGGCACTCAATAAGGTTCTTGCAGTACTCAGAGATTCTTTCAAAATTACAGAAGGGTATCCAAGTTCATTTGTAGGCATACAGATAAGTCGTGATCGGAAAAATCATTCAATTTTTATTCACCAACAAAATTATATTGAACGCATTCTAGAGAGTTTTAATATGAAGGATGCAAAACCTGTAAGCGTGCCTGCAGATGTAAACTCGATTAAGACACTAATGGAAAACAATCCTGATGATGTTGATATACCTTATCGTAGGGCTATAGGATGTCTTATGTTTAGGGCCCGGACGTTCGGGCACGGAGCCCGGGCACGAGCCGAGAACCGCTGCGCGCTCGCCCCCACCATCGAGTCCGATCGCCGAGCGTCGCCGGCGACGCATCGGCGACGCTCGGCGATCGGACTCGATGGTGGGGCAAGACTCGGGAGATTTACTACTTAAATAAGCGAAGACCGCGGAGCGGAGGCTGATTTTTCTATTGTTTGCGATCGTACGAGAATACTATTCTCGTCGAATTCCATCGAATTGCAGACACAATTAAAATAAAAAAATGACTTCTTTGTCATATGAATATGACAGAAATATATATGATTTTCTCACAGAGCCGAATCGACTATATTGTAAAATATGTTCCACGTTCCTGTATAAAGTTACTTCCTATTCCTTAATACGGCATGAGCAAACCGATAAACATATACGTAATCTTTCCCGATCGCGATTTTCGTTGGATGATTCTCCACCCACAATTCAAGGAAGAAAAGCCATATTTTCGCAAGAACTATGCGAAGCTTTCCTTGCTGCCGATATCCCGCTAACAAAACTAGAAAATCCTAAATTACACAAGTTTCTTGAAAAATGGACTCAACAAAATGTCCCGGAAGCGTCTACATTACGAAAAAATTATGTAGAACCAAATTACGTCGAAACAATGTGTAAAATACGTAATATCGTGAACGAAAATAATATCTGGTTATCGGTAGACGAAACTACAGATGCAGAAGGCAGAGCTGTTGCAAATTGTATAATAGGGACCTTACATTCTGATAAATCCGGTAAAATTTTCCTTCTTAATTCTGCAGTATTGGATAAAACAAATAATGAAACTATTGTTCAATTTGTAAAAGACTCTTTAAAAGAATTATGGCCTACTGGAACAAACAACGAGAGAGTATTATTGTTTTTATCGGACGGTGCTGCTTATATGAAAAAAGCTGGAAAAAAACTATGCGGCATGTTTCCGAAATTGATCCACGTAACTTGTCTTGCCCACGGATTACACCGTGTAGCTGAAGAAGTTAGGTGTACATATAAAAAAGCAAACTGGATCATTTCGGAAACAAAAAAAATATTTCGTAAAGCTCCACATAGAGTCGACTTGTTTAAAGAAATGCTTCCCGATGTTCCTTTACCGCCATCGCCAATTACAACTCGTTGGGGTACTTGGATCGAAGCAGCAAGTTACTATAAGAAGCATTTTATGGAAATAAGATCTGTCATTGAGGCTTTGCCAAATGATTCCGCCGCTATTAAAAAAGCTAAGAAACTATTTAAGTCGACAAAGATCCAGGAAGAGTTCGAATTAATTCATACAAATTTCGAATGCCTGGTGATTGCAATTAAAAAATTAGAAAATCAG
Source organism: Temnothorax ravouxi (assembly GCA_030770255.1). NCBI lineage: Eukaryota > Metazoa > Arthropoda > Insecta > Hymenoptera > Formicidae > Temnothorax > Temnothorax ravouxi. The sequence continues at coordinate 16,358 of JASTWP010002316.1, forward strand.
ACTCTTCCTATACTTGACGCAATTAACGAAATACAAAATATTCAGAACATAATTTCTGCATCTGACGAAATTAAATTATGCATTAAAAAAAGATTGGTCACAGTTCTGAAAAAAAATAAAGGATACCAACAGTTTGTAACAGATCTGCAACGTATTCCTCCTATTATTTTCAAGTATGCCCCACTTACTTCATGTGACGTGGAACGAAGTTTTTCCAAATACAAATCCATTTTATCGTCTAATAGAAGAAGCTTTAAATTTCAGAATCTAAAACACCTTCTCATAGTTAATTGTTTTCATAATTTTATAATTAATTAATTTACATTTTAAGAAATATTTCTGTTTGCTTTTAATTTAAGAAAAGAATGTTAAAAATAAATTAAAATATAATATATATCTTTAAAACTAAAAATAAAAATAATAAAAGACGGGAAAATTAAAAAAAAAATAAAAATAAAGTTTGAAAAAATAAAAACAAAAAATAAACAAAAACTTAAAAAAAAAGCAAATGGAACCGGCTCTCCATCACGTCCTCGTTCGTGGTTCTGGTTTAACTAAGAGTGGAGAATCTTGAAACTTATTTCCTTTTTTAAATTAAAAAAGGTATTAACGAACTACTAAAAGTTAACTTTAAATATTTCTTTAAATGTAAATTAATTAATTATAAATTATGAAAACAATTAACTATGAGAACTTTATTTTTTCTCAGAACTGTGACCAATCTTTTTTTAATGCATAATTTAATTTCGTCAGATGCAGAAATTATGTTCTGAATATTTTGTATTTCGTTAATTGCGTCAAGTATAGGAAGAGTCTGATTTTCTAATTTTTTAATTGCAATCACCAGGCATTCGAAATTTGTATGAATTAATTCGAACTCTTCCTGGATCTTTGTCGACTTAAATAGTTTCTTAGCTTTTTTAATAGCGGCGGAATCATTTGGCAAAGCCTCAATGACAGATCTTATTTCCATAAAATGCTTCTTATAGTAACTTGCTGCTTCGATCCAAGTACCCCAACGAGTTGTAATTGGCGATGGCGGTAAAGGAACATCGGGAAGCATTTCTTTAAACAAGTCGACTCTATGTGGAGCTTTACGAAATATTTTTTTTGTTTCCGAAATGATCCAGTTTGCTTTTTTATATGTACACCTAACTTCTTCAGCTACACGGTGTAATCCGTGGGCAAGACAAGTTACGTGGATCAATTTCGGAAACATGCCGCATAGTTTTTTTCCAGCTTTTTTCATATAAGCAGCACCGTCCGATAAAAACAATAATACTCTCTCGTTGTTTGTTCCAGTAGGCCATAATTCTTTTAAAGAGTCTTTTACAAATTGAACAATAGTTTCATTATTTGTTTTATCCAATACTGCAGAATTAAGAAGGAAAATTTTACCGGATTTATCAGAATGTAAGGTCCCTATTATACAATTTGCAACAGCTCTGCCTTCTGCATCTGTAGTTTCGTCTACCGATAACCAGATATTATTTTCGTTCACGATATTACGTATTTTACACATTGTTTCGACGTAATTTGGTTCTACATAATTTTTTCGTAATGTAGACGCTTCCGGGACATTTTGTTGAGTCCATTTTTCAAGAAACTTGTGTAATTTAGGATTTTCTAGTTTTGTTAGCGGGATATCGGCAGCAAGGAAAGCTTCGCATAGTTCTTGCGAAAATATGGCTTTTCTTCCTTGAATTGTGGGTGGAGAATCATCCAACGAAAATCGCGATCGGGAAAGATTACGTATATGTTTATCGGTTTGCTCATGCCGTATTAAGGAATAGGAAGTAACTTTATACAGGAACGTGGAACATATTTTACAATATAGTCGATTCGGCTCTGTGAGAAAATCATATATATTTCTGTCATATTCATATGACAAAGAAGTCATTTTTTTATTTTAATTGTGTCTGCAATTCGATGGAATTCGACGAGAATAGTATTCTCGTACGATCGCAAACAATAGAAAAATCAGCCTCCGCTCCGCGGTCTTCGCTTATTTAAGTAGTAAATCTCCCGAGTCTTGCCCCACCATCGAGTCTCGCCCCACCATCGAGTCCGATCGCCGAGCGTCGCCGATGCGTCGCCGGCGACGCTCGGCGATCGGACTCGATGGTGGGGGCGAGCGCGCAGCGGTTCTCGGCTCGTGCCCGGGCTCTGTGCCCGAACGTCCGGGCCCTACTTATGTTTCTCTCACAGGTGACGCGTCCTGATAGATCATATATTTATTGTCAATTTTCTGAGTCGATTTTTAACATGTTACACTGATCTTCATTGGCGAGCTATAAAAAGAGTGTTTAGATATCTCGTAGGAACCCAGAAACTTGGCATTATGTATAAACGTAGCAATAATGGTGTAGCTTTAACAGGATACTCGGACGCGGATTATGCTGGTGATACTAAAACTAGGCGATCAACGAGTGGATATATATTTACTATCTCTGGTGGACCTGTGTCCTGGGCGTCCCAGCGTCAAAAGACGGTATCATTAAGTACGACGGAGGCTGAATATGTTGCAGCAAGCTCAGCTACGAAGGAACTTGTATGGCTAAGACGACTTCTTGGTGATATTGAATATCAATGTGACAAACCAACGATCTTATATGTGGATATTCAAAGCGCCATAAAGCTCATTAAGAATTCTAAATTCCATCAGAAAAGTAAACACATTGATGTTCGATTTCACTTTATACGAGAGAAATATGCCGGTGGCATTCTTAATGTACAATATGTTGAATCTAAAAAGCAGTGTGCCGATTTTCTTACGAAGGCTTTACCTAAGCAAAGCTTTGAAATGCAATTACGTTTACTTAATATGTATAATTATGATATGAAAGCACTTGAATAGTGGGAGTATTAAGATAGTTTCAATTCGGCGCGCTTTATATCTTACTATTATTACTATCCCTCATATTAGTTTGTCTACGCGACACTAGGAGACACTATTATACTTTTATTCTAGGTTGGCGATACTGTTCTAGTCGTCAATGTCGCTGGTTGCGTCTCAAATAATATAACGTTCATTTTTCGTTCCGTATATATATATTACGTTCTTTTTTCATTTTCTGTTCAAGAGATATTACATAGTGTATCTGTAATAAATCTGTAATAAATCACTGGTATTGTACGTATAGACGATTACGTTATTATTATCACCTCCACTGATCAGATACGAAGACATAACTCAACACATTTTACTGAGCTCCCGGAGAGCTTACCGAATTCGACAAAACAAGCGCCCAAGGAGTTCATTTTGCTGCGCTTTCGGTGGAGCTTACCAAATTCGACAAAACAAGCTACCAAGGAGTTCATTTTACTGAGCTCCTGGAGAACTTACCAAATTCGACAAAACAAGCTACCAAGGAGTTCATTTTGCTGCGCTTTCGGTGGAGCTTACCAAATTCGACAAAACAAGCTACCAAGGAGTTCATATTGCTGCGCTTTCGGTGGAGCTTACCAAATTCAACAAAACAAGCTACCAAGGAGTTTATTTTACTGAGCTCCTGGAGAGCTTATCGAATTCGACAAAACAAGCGCCCAAGGAGTTCATTTTGCTGAGCATTTCGCAATTCCGCGAACCGTGAGATTGTGTTTACATCACGGTGCATGAATATTCGGTCGATTACTTAATTTAGTTTAATAAAATATTATATTTGACCTGTGTGAGACCACAAGACGGTGCATCAAGAATTTAGTAGGCAAGTGTTTTCAAAAAGTAGTACATACTATAACTATACATAATATTTTTATCATTTGTTAGTTTTTTAATAAGGTTAGAGAGCGTACTTATTGAGAACGTACTTTTGTAACAATTTTCATTCTCGTCATCATTCAATTTAGCATTTTCACATACAAAATAATTGTTTCTCATTATTCGTATTTGTAATTTGTTAAACAGTTGAGAACCCGCCTGAAGGAATACTATGCGAACCTACCGGCGGACACGAGAGGCAGAGCCTGGAGAGGCAGAGCAATAAACTGAGTCTAACTTAATACACGTGTGCATTATTTGAGTCCTCACAATTAATCTTATATATTAGTTCAGATACTAATATTATATGGCGCAGTCGCAAGTAGCCAGAATATAAATCAGACAAAGAAAGTAAAAGAAGAGAGGACTGGCAACATGGTAAAGGGCGGCAAGTAAGCTAACCTAAAAATAAAAACCGCGTACTGGCGGAAAAAGAAAATTTGGTTATATGAAAGCAAATAAAATGGGAGATGCGAGAGGCATTAGTCCTATGAGAATGTCAGGGAACATGGCAGAAAACTGGCAGATGTGGCGCAGCAGATTCGAGAACTACCTGAAAGCTTTGGAGGTGTCAAAGAAGCCACAGGAAACGCAATGTGCCCAGCTTCTACACTATATAGGGAAGGAAGGTTTTAAGATATATAAAACCTTCACTCTAACAGAGAATGAAAGAGACAGGCTACCTATATTACTCGACAAATTCGAAGCACACTTTCTACCTAAGGAAAATCTGTCGTATGAAAGTACTCTTCACGATGGTATTCTTCACGATGAGACAGAAAGGAGGACAGTCACTGGAACAGTTCGTGGTGGAGCTCACAGAACAGGCCCAGAAGTGCAAACTAGGGGATCTACAGAACAGGCTAATTAAATGCATGATCACCTGCGGAGTCAACAGCAACGAGATGCGGGAGAAGCTACTACAGGATGACTCACTGACGTTGGAACAGGCCATTCACCAATGCAAAGTGATGGAGAAGGCGAAAATCCAGAGCAAGAAGATGGAAGCCACCGGGGAAGCAACGGGAACAGTAGACTTAATTAAATCACAGAAAAAGTTAGGTCAGATACAGGTAGGAGGAGGTAAAAGTGTTTACAAAGCCAAAGAGAAATTAATTGTTAAGTGCACGAAATGTGGCAAGAATCACAATTTAAATAATTGTCCGGCTTATGGCAAATTTTGCACAAAATGCAATAAGAAAAATCATTTTGCAATTGTATGTAAAAGTAGCAATAAAAAGAAAGTAAATAAAATTCAGGATAATGAAGAAAAGCAAGTAGACATGCACTCTTACATCCCGGGATAATGAAGAATATCTGTTCATAGGAGCGATTGAAAATAATAGCGAGAAACATGTCTGGTTAACAGAGTTAGAAATAAACAAAAAAAGAATAAAATTTAGAGTAGATACAGGGGCAATGTGTAATGTAATGTCAGTAGAGCACTTAAAGTCGTTAAGGTTAGGTAACGTTAGAATTAAACCAACTGATACAATGCTCAAGTCATATACGGGTGATGAGTTACAAGTCAAGGGTGTAAGTGCTAAGAAAAATAACAGAAGTTTTAAAATAGATTTTTATGTTGTCAAAACTAATACTCCAGCGATCCTAGGATTATCGTCATGTTTAGAATTAAACATTATAAAGAAGTTGGAAAGTATAAACAATAGTAACACTTATGAGGATTTGGTGAAGGAATATAAAGAGATTTTCTCGGGAATTGGCTGCTTCTCAAAGCCATATCATATAAAGTTAAAAGAAAACGCGCAGCCAGTAATTCATCCGACACGCAGAGTAGCTCTATCTCTATTACCTAAATTAAAAGAATGTTTAGATGAACTAGTAAAGCAGAAAATAATTGAAAAGGTGGAAAAGGCTACGGATTGGGTGAATCCTTTGGTAATAATACGCAAGCCTAATGGCAGTCTGAGAATCTGTCTGGATCCAAAAGATCTAAATAACAATATAAAACGCGAACAATGTTTAATTAAAACGTTAGAGGAAATTACAGCAAATTTAGCAGGAGCCAAGGTTTTCAGCACGTTAGATGCGACGAGCGGATTCTATCAAATACGATTAGATGAAGAAAGCTCATATTTATGCACTTTCTCAACTCCTTTTGGTCGGTATAGATCTCTGAGAATGCCATATGGTTTAATATCAGCTCCGGAAGTATTTCAGGAGAAATTTAGGCAAACTTTTGAGAATTGTGAAGGTTGTGAGCAATACATAGATGATGTTATTGTGTGGGGGAAAAACAAAGCGGAACACGATGAAAGACTAAGGAAAGTTTTAGAAACTGCCAAAAGGAACAAAGTCAAATTTAACTTAAGTAAATGTCAGTTTGGTAAAAGTAATGTCAAGTACATGGGGCATATTATTAGTGCTGGGGGTGTCGCGTTAGATGAAAGCAAAGTAACAGCTATTAAAGAACTGCAAACTCCTAAGTGTAAAGAAGATGTACAACGTGTTTTGGGAATGTTAACTTATGTGAGTAAATTTATAACTAATTTTTCTTGTGAAACAGAACCCTTAAGAAATCTTTTAAAAAAAGATGTACTTTTTACGTGGGGACCGGAACAAGAAAAAGCACTAGAGTCTTTAAAAAATAAATTAATAAACAGACCAGTGTTACAATTTTTTGACGTTAATAAAGAAACAGTAGTTTCAGTTGACAGTTCCAAATCAGGAGTAGAGGCGGTCTTGTTACAAAATAACTTACCGTGTGCGTATGCCTCTAAAGCATTAACTGATACACAGCAAAGATACGCGCAAATAGAAAAGGAGATGGCAGCAATATGTTTTGGGTTAAGTAGGTTTCACGAATATATTTATGAGAAAAAAGTAGTAGTTGAAACAGATCATCAACCGCTAATTTCAATATTTAAGAAAACACTTAATAAATGCTTTTCTAGGTTGCAACGTATGCTATTACAAGTACAGAAATATGATGTTATATTAAAATATAAACCAGGTAAGCAGTTAATAATTGCAGATACATTATCGCGGGCGTACATTAAAGACAGACGAACGAACACTTTGACAATGAATCACAGGCACAAGTTTGTTTAGTAGTGTCAGAACTTAATGTTACAAAGGAAAAGTTACAAGAAATTAAAGTAGAGACACAAAAGGACGACGAATTAACTGACTTAAAAAAAGTTATCATAAATGGTTGGCCAAAAAATCATAAAAAATTAAAAGATTCCATAAAACCATATGCTAAATGTAAAGGAGAACTTACTATAAACGACGAACTGATCTTTAAGGGTTGCAGTCTAGTAATACCATATAAGTTGAGGAAGGACATTTTAGACAAAATACATTACAATCATTTAGGAGTTAAAAAATGTTTGGCCCTCGCGAAACAGTCGGTTTACTGGCCGACAATAAACAATGAAATCATACAAAAGATAGAATCGTGTCATATATGTGTGAAATACTCAAATTCGCAAAGGTCTGAAAGTCTAAAGTCACATGAAATAAAAATGTTGCCGTGGAATAAAGTAGGATGTGATCTGTTTGAATTACAGGGAAAAAAGTATTTTCTTGCAATTGATTACTATTCTAAATTCATAGAAATAGAAGAAGTAACAGAAGATAGTAGTAGTTACAAAATAATTAATATCTTAAAAGCAATCTTTGCAAGGCACGGCAAATTACTAACAGTAATTAGTGATGGAGGACCACAGTTTTTGTCACATATATTCAAAGAATTTGCTAGAGGTTGAGAGTTTACCCATATCCTTACCTCTCCCACATATGCACAATTGAATGTGTGCAAGCGCGCGAGTCGCAATTGTATGAGAGATCAATTGCACTCGCCAGACGATTCGCCGGAACGGCCCAGCGCTGAGCCCGGAATGCGCGTGACGCGAATGAGAATCGCTGAGAATCGGAGGAGACACTCACATAATGAAACGAGGAGTCGACAAATACTCGTCAAACATGTCAATTTATTATTATACCGGACGATTACACTGTTTGATATCGTCTTGTATCGAGCGATCGAGCACGGTAACGCGTGACGTCACTCGCGGCGTGGAGTAACACCTGACTCGCGGGCAAGCTAGCCAGTTTGGATCATGTGATAATTTGCTGGTGATACACGCCGGAGAAACACCGCGCGATCACCCGATTTTCGATATTCGCGGAGACAACGAGCTTGCCCGACAATTTCTGAACGCCGACTGACTACGCGTTGCGACGCTTCGAACGGCAACGCGCTCGCCTGATCGTCGCTGGTTGTACGAAAAACAAGTTAAGGACCGCCCATCACGGCAACCTAACAATAGGGCCATGCGACGATTACGCGAGAAGCAAGCTTCTCGAAGCTTCGTTTCCGCGACAAAACGAAAACCAAATAGACGTTCGAGCTCGTTCTCCGAACATATCGCCCGCCTTGAAACGTAGTTTCAACATGACGAACGCAAACAAGAGAGAAAAAAATTGAAAATAACAGCGAAAGTTGAGAGATGAAATTCTCGATCGGATTTTCGCCGCCGTATAGTTAGCTCGCCCGAGCTTCTTGAAATTGTCGAGCGCTCGCTCAATCGAGCGCTGCAACACGAGTTGAGCGTCCATCAGTTCCGTCATGATGGGACAGAATTCCGGAACTGTTGAATCCTCCACACGCACTCACGATCCGGCTCGAAGGACCAGCGACCTATGGATTTCTTCTGAATGGAGTTCTAAACCTCTACAGTCCACAGTTAGTGACGCGCTTTAAAAGTATTTAATTGTTTAAATCGCGTCACTAACCTACATAGGTTATATGACGCGCTTTAAAAGTATTTAACTGTTTAAAGCGCGTCACTAACCTACATAGGCATAGCAACGGCTTTCAGTTTTTTACAAAGATTACGCAGTAGATGATTGGTGCATTCTATTTTTTTCACCGTTATCATTTGTTCCTGGTACGGTTTATTATTGATGATGGAGTGATATACGTTACTATCTCTATCGGCAATAACCGTTTTGTAAATAAGTCCATGCATCGGAAGGCTAAGTTTGAAACCTTCTGCAATAGCATCACTCTCCATGCTTGTAGAGGCTGCGTTGCGATCGAAATTTTTATAACATTTGTGCGTTTTTGCAGCGCAACCCTTTCGTTCATCTATGTCGCATATCGCGCAATATTTATTGCGGATGCCAACGAAGAGAACTTTCCTTGTGCGATAACCAATTATTGCACCTACACCGGAAAGTGAGTCGTAGGCTTTACCGTACGATCTCTTCATCCAGCTGCCATCCGCAACGACAGTTATATATGGAATACCATTCACAGTTTCCTTCTTGTCTAAGGCGAGTTGTTTTTCTTCTTCGCCTGCCTTTATCATATTTTCCATGGCTGTTTTTCCGAAATGTTCGACTAGATTTTCGCGATATTTTATATAGGTAACCTAGCTCAGACATACTAGGAATATTCATAGCTGCACATTGCTCATCCAACTGGGCATAACCATTTCCAGTTGTGATAGATGCAGCTACAGCAGCTCTATTAATATCCAATATGTCTGGTTTTTTAGGTTCGGACCAGATGTTGTCTTCATAATTGCACATTTGGCATTTGAAGTACAACTGCGTCAACAAACCAACGCGACGAGAAGTAATGAGTTTCCAATCTCTAAATTGGCACTTAATTCCTCGCGCATGGTTGTCAAATGTTCTGTGGATCTCATTCCACATAAAACCAATATCGACAATGCGACGGCCTTCAGGCATGCATTCTTGAATACGATTTATATCTATACGGCCTTTCTCGATAACAAGAGTGTCATCATCTTTGCATTTGTCGACATTTCTGTACGTACCTGTAATTGACCCGGAACTCTGGACTTCTTGAGTACTGTTTCCTGAATCCATCACCTCGGACAGTGATGTCATATCGACAATGCGACGGCCTTCAGGCATACATTCTTGGATAAGATTTATATCCGTACGGTCTTTCTCGATGACAAGAGTGTCATCATCTTCGCATTTGTCGATATTTCTGTACGTACCTGTAATTGACCCGAAACTCTGGACTTTTTGAGTACTATTTTTTGAATCCATCATCTCGGACAGTGATGTCACCGACTCCGAAAAGTCGATGGATTCATCTTCAGTACGCAAGGTTTCTTTCTTCTTCTCATGTTGTTCTCCTGTCAATGTCAATTGCTGTCGTCTGCAAAGAAAGATGTAAACAAGATCAATAATAGCGTAAGTGAAATATTTTATATTTATTACAAATACAAATATTACTAAAACAAACATAAATATTGAAATGTGAAAGTACTTTTTTATATGTTATATATACAAAACATTAATATAAGTATCAATACAAAAGTTTATTAGCACTTACAAAAAATGATTTCGTGTCACAATTAGCCAGCACACGAATTACAGCTTTGGAGCTAATTCAATGTAGCCAGCACACGATAAACGCCTCTGGCATTTTAACATAACCAGCCCACGATTTACGCCTCTGGCATTCTAACATAACCAGCCCACGATTTACGCCTCGATCTGGACATTAATGTATCCAGCACACGATTAACGTCTCTGGAACTGTAACATAGCTAGCCCACGATTTACGCCTCTGGCATTCTAACATAACCAGCCCACGATTTACGCCTCTGGCACTAATGTATCCAGCACACGATTAACGCCTCTGGAACTGTAACATAGCTAGCCCACGATTTACGCCTCTGGCAACTATTGGATACATTATATACGTAAAATGATTTTTCAATTTGCAACAACAAAAAAAACTACTTTTTGGTCATTACAATTTTTTTCTTTCCGTACTCTTTTGATATATGTATTTAAAATAACTTATGCATTTTTTATTAGCGCGAAAATTGTTGATAATGAAATATTTTTTACATTACAACAAACATGATATGAAGTGATTATTACAGCAGAAATCCATATTTTTATAACAATACACTTTGCTGATGAAATGTACAATAAATGTACAAAGATACACAATCTTCATAATCAGACAAAACGTGAAGACTAAATATAAGTTTCGAATTTTTCGAACTGGTTTAAATTACAAAATTGGATGTGTCAAATGCATAAGTTATTTATATGTACAATTACGTGAAAATGTAAACAAATTTTATAAATTACTTCTTACAAAATAATATTGAAATACTGTATACACGACAAACTGCTGAAGTAATAGTACTTTTTATTCTAATTAACACATTAATTACTGAATGCATCTGTTGAACCGCACCGTTATGTACTTCAATATTATTTATTTACGTGTGAACTGTTATTATCTTTTTTTTTAGAAAACTTGTAAAGAGGAATTTTTTTTAATATTAAATGTCGATAATAAATGAAAAATACAGATTTTCGGTACGGCCACACGGACTGATATTTTTCCCATAACGCGTATCGCGTTACCAATATATTACATTTGACATTTATGTTCAAACATTCGAAAAGTATGAACGATATGACTGATTACGCGATACGCGTTACGCGGAAAATATGGCCCATGTGAACGCTGCCTTGATACATATGTGCACAATCAACATGGAGCATAAATTACGTTATATCAATATTATAATTGTGCACTACACAATGAAGTGTAATGTTATAACATAGGCACCTGTATGAAGTTATCCCCCCATTTTTTTATTTCAAATATTTTTTTAGTTGTTCCCGGTTGTTCTCTGTTTGTTCTACATTGTTCCACTGTTAATAATCCAAAAAAACGAAAAACACGGTGAAAAAAGCAAAAAAACTGTTTTTTAAAGTAGCCCCCCATTTTTTGAAAAATCCAAGTTTCTTGGTTGTTCTGGATTGTTCTAATTGTTCTAAACATTGTTCCAGAATATTAGTTTAATTGGTAAAAAACTTTAAGAGATATTGAAAAAAGAAAAATTTAGGAAATAACAGTTTTTGGCCATTTATTCGTAAACAAAATGACTTACAAAACTGTCGATTTAGAACATATTTCTAACCGCGTAGAACAACTCAGAACAAAATTTTCAAGACCAAAACAAGACCCTAAGGGGTACTTTACTCTTCGCCGGAAAAATTTATTTTTTGATTTTCTTAATTAAAAATCTTGTTCCAGGCTTCCCGCTTTAAAACTATCGTGTTCTCTACTGCAACAACTCAGAACAAAAATTTTAAGACTAGAACAAGAACCTAAAAGGTACTTTACTCTTCATCAGAAATATTATTTTTCGATTTTCTTCGTTAAAAATCTTGTTCCGGGCTTCTCGCTTTAAAACTATTGTGTTCTCTACTGGAACAACTCAGAACAAAATTTTTAAGACCAAAAACAAGATTTTTAACGAAAAAAATCAAAAAATAATATTTTCGATGAAGAGTAAAGTACCCTTTAGGTTCTTGTTCTAGTCTTAAAAATTTTTTTCTGAGTTGTTCCAGTAGAGAACACGATAGTTTTAAAGCGGGAAGCCCGGAACAAGATTTTTAACGAAGAAAATCAAAAAATAATATTTCCGATGAAGAGTAAAGTACCCTTTAGGTTCTTGTTCTAATCTTAAAAATTTTGTTCTGAGTTGTTCCAGTAGAGAACACGATAGTTTTAAAGTGGAAAGCCCGGAACAAGATTTTTAACAAAGAAAATCAAAAAATAATATTTCCGATGAAGAGTAAAGTACCCTTTAGGTTCTTGTTCTGGTCTTAAAAATTTTGTTCTGAGTTGTTCCAGTAGAGAACACGATAGTTTTAAAGCGGGAAACCGGGAACAAGATTTTTAACGAAGAAAATCGAAAAATAATATTTCCGATGAAGAGTAAAGTACCCTTTAGGTTCTTGTTCTGGTCTTAAAATTTTTGTTTTGAGTTGTTCCAGTAGAGAACACGATAGTTTTAAAGCGGGAAGCCTGGAACAAGATTTTTAACTAAGAAAATCGAAAAATAAATTTTCTGATGAAGAGTAAAGTACCCCTTAGGGTCTTGTTTTGGTCTTAAAAATTTTGTTCTGAGTTGTTCTACGCGGTTAGAAATATGTTCTAAATCGACAGTTTTGTAAGTCATTTTGTTTACGAATAAATGGCCAAAAACTGGTTATTTCCTAAATTTTTCTTTTTTTAATATCTCTTAAAGTTTTTGACCAATCAAACTAATATTCTGGAACAATGTTTAGAACAATTAGAACAATCCAGAACAACCAAGAAATTTGGATTTTTTAAAAAATGGGGGGCTATTTTAAAAAACAGTTTTTTTGCTTTTTCCACCGTGTTTTTTGTTTTTTTTTGGATTATTAACAGTGGAACAATGTTGAACAAACAGAGAACAACCGGGAACAACTAAAAAAATATTTGAAATAAAAAAATGGGGGGCTAACTTCATACAGGTAACATTGGCCGGTATTCATTGTCGATTCTTATTTCAAAACCGTCTCAAGTAATGTGAAAAGCTAATATGGCTCTGTGATTGGTAATAAGATCGTACTAAGACGTTCTTATAAGAACCGACTATGAATACCGTCCACAGATATATTGCAACTAATGTTTTATGTTGACTGCGTTTCATCTTTCTTATTACATCTATTGATTTTTATTACTAGTTATGCACGATTATGAAACGTATAAATAATGAGCAATAAACTCCTCCGTCATGTAGTAGGGGAAAGAAGGGTAGGCTCGGCCGGTGCGGGTAGCCTCGGCCACTGCAAACAAATTAAACTTTCCGTGTGTTTGCTGTCAGTGTAACTAACCACATGTGTCTAGTGGGACACAAATGAGTGCAAAAAGAACAAAACACACTGATAGTAAACACACGAAAAGTTTAATTTTTTGCAATGGCCGAGGTTACCCACCGGCCGGGGCTACCCCCCTTTCCCCTACAAAAACTTACCTTATTCTTTTCCATCCTTTTTTGCAAGACTGTCTCTTCGCAGAAGGGTACAGCTTATTCCCAAAAAGGTACCCCGATTTCCCATTTCGCACTTAATGTACGATCACTGGGTCTCACAAACGTATATACGCGACACAAATTTTTTACGCACTGCACTGGCGTGCTCGACAGCGAAAACAATACACTTCGCCGATCGCAAGCTGATCGTATCGTTTCGCTTGGAAGCAGTCGCGGTGTACGCAGCCGAGCATCGATAACAACATGGCTTCCGTTTCGCGCGCTATCGAAGCCGGGATTTTTCCGGTAATGACAATGACTGAATGTAGCTGATTATATATTATTATTTTAGTACATATATATATATATATATATATATATATATATATATATATATTAGAACTTTGAATAAGTTCTCGCTGTTTTTTCTATTTTGTCGTGTCTATCCTCGTATTGAGGCCGTTTTTCCTTCAATGCTCGCCTCAAACGCATCAATTGTAGTCGATAGCGATCTCCCGTAATGGTTTCGTAGAGTTTGAGGAGCTCATAATAAACTACACCCAGCTGATCCCACCAAATACAGAGCATGAGCTTGGAACCATGGATATTCTGCTTTGCCGTCAATGTTGGTGCATTGCCGGGCTTACCCCACGATTTTCTACGCTTCGGGTTATCGTAGTGTATTCACTTTTTATCGCCAGTCACGATACGATGCAAAAAACCTTTTCTTTTCTGCTGTTTGAGCAACTGTTCACACGTGAAAAAACGCCGTTCGACATCTCTCGGCTTCAATTTGTACGGCACCCAATTTCCTTGCTTTTGAATCGTTCTTAATGTTTTTAAACGTTTGGCAACTGTTGTGTGATCAACTCCTAATGATTTTGCAAGTTTATTTTGCGTCTGACTTGAGTCTTCATCGAGTAATGTTTCCAATTATTCGTCTTCAAACTTTTTCGGTGCGCCAGAGCGTTCTTTATCTTTAACATCAAAATCATTATTTTTAAAGCGTCTAAACCAATATCTGCATGTTGTTTCCGACAGAGCACAGTCGCCGTAAGTCTTTACAAGAATTCTATGTGCTTTAGCTGCAGATTTTTTTTGAATAAAGTAATGCAATAAAATTCCCCGCAAATACTCTTTTTTTGGCACGAAATTTGACATGTTTAACGCAATGAAAAAATATGTTGTTTACACTTCGGCGGAATAACATATACCGTTATTTCGAGCCTAGTGGTGGAGGTTCACGATGAAGTTGGCTGTAGTATTGCCTAATTCAAAAAGGCTAAGATAACGCCATCTATCGGGAAACAGCGAGAACTTATTCAAGTCCCTAATATATATATACTAGCTGGTTACCCGGGCTTCGCCCGGAAGTCGTTTTTCTTTAAACGACTTTATATTTGTGTTTTAATATCCTTAATCGAAAAAATTCCTTTATCAGTTCGGATACCGATTCCTAAAAAGATCGGTAACGAAAAACTATACACTCTATAGCATTCCTCGGAAAATTCTACCCCTATTTTATATACTTTTGGCAAAAAAAAATCGATAATAAAAAATTATACACTTTACGGCACTTTCCGGGAAATTCTACCCCTATTTTATATACAATTCTTTAAGATTTGATCAATTATTTGTCGAAAAATTGGGAAAATTTCGGATACCGGTTCCCAAAAAGATCGGTAACGAAAAACTATACACTCTATAGCACTCCCCGGAAAATTCTACCCCTGTTTCATATATAATGCTTTAAGATTCGGTGGAAAACTGTAGATTTGCATAGCGGACAAACATACATACATTCATTTTTATATATATAAGAGAAGATGTCACCAAGTTTCAAATTAATTGGCTTCTTTTCAATTCAAAATTCAAAATTCAATCACCGAAAAATTCGTCAAACTTCTGATACCTGCTTCCAAAAAAATCGGTAATGAAAAATTATATACTTTATAGCACTCCCCGGAAAATTTAACCCCTACTTTATGTACAATTCTTTGAGATTCGGTCATTCCGAAACCGGTTTCCAAAAAAATCGGTAACAAAAAATAGTACATTTTATAACACTCCCCGAGAAATTCTACTCCTTCTTCATGTATAATTTTTTAAGAATCAATCAATTATTTCCCGAAAAATTTAAAAAATTAAAAAAACCGGTTTCCAAAAGGATCGGTAACAAAAAATTATATTATCTATAATTCCTTGAAATTCGGTGAATTATTTCCCGAAAAATTAAAAAAATTAAAAAAACCGGTTTCCAAAAAATCGGTAACAAAAAACTATACACATAGTGGCACTCCCCGGAAAATTCTACCCCTATTTCATATATTTCAATCAATTATTTCCCAAAAAATTTAAAAAATTAAAAAAACCGGTTTCCAAAAAGATCGGCTATACAAATTATACAGCTTGTAACACTCCCCGGGAAATTCTACCCCTGTTTTATATACAATTCTTTAAAATTCGGTCAATAAATTCCCGAGAAATTGAAAAAATTTCGGTACCAATTTCCAAAAAAATCGGTAATGAAAAATTATACACCTTATGGTACTCCCCGGGAAATTCTACCCCTGTTTTATATACAATTCTTTAAGATTCGGTCAATTATTTGCCGAAAAATTGGGAAAATTTTGGACACCGGTTCCCAAAAAGATCGGTAACGAAAAACTATACACTCTATAGCACTCCCCGGAAAATTCTACCCCTGTTTCATATATAATGCTTTAAGATTCGGTTAAAAACTGTAGATTTGCATAGCGGACAAACATACAAACATACAAACATACATACATTCATTTTTATATATATAGAGATATATATACATATATATAACAATATTATTATAATTGAAATATACTTTTTTTAATTACTAACATTTTCTATAAGCGCTTTGATGATACATATATTACTGTACGTATCAGAAATTAAAATGTTTCTAATAACTTAGAAAATTTTATTTGTCTTTATTACATTTTTTTACTCTTACCTTTGTATATACCTTTCGCAATTACGTAATAAGTTTATTTATATTTTTTGCAGTTAAATTTTTGCGTTGTAATTGTTATGATATTCAACAGACAAGATAGCACTATTAGCGTTATCACGTCCTTTACAAAAATATTTCACCGCTTTTACACCTCATATAGATCGTTTTTAGCCCGTTTTAAGCCCGTTTTATCATTTTTGTGTCCGTTTCTTGCACTCTCAAGTACGCGCAGTCTAGTGCGAAAGAACATGATGAGTATACCCGAGTATGCGTATGAGTATTTTTGAGTAAATTGTCCGTTTTTAATACTCGTTTTTCAATCGATGAGTGACAACACGTTAATACGTTCCTTTTTTACTCACAAGGATGAGGACGAAGTAGGTTGTCCGTTTTCAATACTCATTTTTCAGTTGATGAGTGACAATACGTTAGTACGTTCCTTTTTTACTCACAAGAAAATATCCGCGGATTTCGCCCGATTTTAACCCTTATGGTACATACAGGGGGATTTCGAGTCAGCTCGATTTCTGTCCATCAAAATTTCTCATAAATTCTGAAAGACTCCCACTCCTTATCTCCTCCTTATCTCTAAATTGAAGTACATTTTTATTTTACAAACTTAAAAATCTTTTCAAAGTGTACCGTAAGAGTTAAGGTAGTTCGATGATGAACGACTTTTGCCAAAAGTGATAGGTTTTATTTTTTATATCGAAAACGGAACTCTCCTGAATCGATTAAGCCCAGAAAAAAGATAATTCACCGTCTCGTTCTCAAGATATTTAATTTAAAAATTAAGTAATTTTAATGATTTTAACATTGGTCTAAGAGAAAAAGAGGTTATTTTCCTATGAATAACACGAGTTTGCGAAAAATCTTTTGCCAAAAATGTCTGAACAATATATATCGATGGAAAGAGGACACTGTGAGGAAGCTTATAGTTGAAGGTGAACACGATCCACCGTACAGTTTTTTTTAAATTAATAATTAAAGTTGAAAACTAGTCAAGCGACGCGTTAATACACACTTTATTTAATCTATTTCAGGCAAAATATTATTCTACAACGTAAAAATTATTTACAAAATAATCTTTTTACGTCGTTACGAAGCTTTGCGATGCGTTATTCTATTTTTTTATAATTATAAAAATAAAAAAATTATAAACATTGTTTTGACTTCGGCCTTTCATCATCGAACTACCTTAAATGTTTTAGTACTTACACTATTTATTCTTCACTAATAGATAAGTGGTACGATGTAAAAAATTCAAATATTCGCGAGAAAGGACCCCGCACAAAATCATAAGGATTTTGGACCTCACTGAAAATTTCTGAAACTTTTGATATGTTACAGGTTATGATCTCCTGATCAAAAGTCCTCATAGATGCAAGACTCAAAAATGGATAGATTTTGAGATATAAAGGTTAGAAGGTCATCAACTGCCTCTACGAGCGCAACTCGGCGCGCGTATTTTTATGACTGTATTTGTGTGTGTGTGTGTGTGTGTGTGTGTGTGTGTGTGCGCATCTTAGTTAACCACAATAAATAAAAATGACTAACGTTGATCGTTGTTGATCAAGTGATTCCTAGATTGGTTGGCGAACTTTCATATTGGGAGTACTGATTGTTTTCTTGATTTTTGCCTCAGTTTAAAAATGGTTTATCTATATGTACTTGAACGTGAAAATATATTTTCAAGCAGTATCTTTTACTACGTTGAAGATTTCTAATGGCCAGTCTACAATGAGTCGTTAGTCGTTAGTCAGATGTCGGAAGAGAGTCGGAAAAAGTCATAAACGTGTCATAAGGCGATCAGAAGTCTGTAATCGGCAATCATAAGCGATTGGCCAAATGCTATTGGAATAATAAGAAAGAGACGCACACAAGCGAATAGCCGTGTGCGTGGGGAAGTTTTGAGCAGCTGGAAGAGTGCGGACATATAGTCTATCTGTCGTCTCTTTCTCGCTCCAGCCAGCCACGAGATCTGAATAATCGTAAATGTGTCAACTGTGCCTGCCTAGCTCGCGCGTTTTACATCTCGCGACCTCGCGTTTTCCGTATGAGAAACTAGGGCTGTGTTCGGGGAGCACACTAATAGCGTTATTGGGTCGTCCTGTCCTTGTTTCACGTATAATAAGCAACAAGGATAAAACGACCTCTTATAAAAATTTTTTCACCGTTTTTGGACCGTTTTTGGACCGCGAGAACGGTCCAGTTTGAGTAGTAAAAAACGTGCATTTGGTTCAATGAGTACGACCCGTTTTTGGGGCGCAAAGGGACCCTTTTTGCTTAAAAACGAGTGGTTAAAGCGGATTGCGTACAAGTATATCCGAGTAGTAATAACGTATTCTTGTGAGTATTTTTGAGTGGTAAATACGTGCTGTGTGCGACATCGATCCAATGCTACGTGCCAATATCGAGCCGACACTGATTTCCGATATTCACCCGACATAAAAAAAAATTATTTATTTTGAAATTTTATTACTATTTTTTAACTAAATTTATTTCTTAAGATGCAGTCTATGATTAAGTATAAATATTTTCTCGTATTTAATAACACATATAAAAACACTCTTACCTTGGTGGGATTCGAACTCGGGACCTCGGGACCTCTGGATCGTGAGCCAACTGCCTTACGTGGTAGACCACTTCTTAATTTGATATTCTTAGTGTTATATATAATCTACATATGTCATAACCAGCGCAAATATATAATTTTTCAAAAATTATCTTAAGAAACAAATTCAGTTTAAAAAGAGTAATAAAATTTTGAATTGGACATATGATATAATTTCTTAATGTCGGGTGAATGTCAGAAACCAGTGCCGGGTTATTACTAAATTTTGTGTTCGTAAATATATTTATAAAGTTAAAACATCCTTATCAAATTTATTACAAGGGCCTTATTAGATAAAAATAAGGAAACTTTTTTTTATAGAATCCCTAATAAATAATGATCGGGACCTCATTAAGTTAAAATAAGAAAACCTTTCTTATGGCATCCTTAATAACTAATGATCGGGGTCTTATGTTATGTAAGGCCATTCTTAACAAATTTCTACACGGGATATTGCACTTATGGAAACGTTCAATGCAAATTTCTCGCAAATATTTGAATTTTTTACATCGTACTACTTATCTATTAGTGAAGGATAAATAGTGTAAGTACTAAAACATTTAACTCTTACGGTACACTTTGAAAAGATTTTTAAGTTTGTAAAATAAATGTACTTCAATTTAGAGATAAGGAGGAGATAAGGAGTGGGAGTCTTTCAGAATTTATGAGAAATTTTGATGGATAGAAATCGAGCTGACTCGAAATCCCCCTGTATGTACCATAAGGTTTAAAATCGGGCAAAATCCGCGGATATTTTCTTGTGAGTAAAAAAGGAACGTACTAACGTATTGTCACTCATCAACTGAAAAATGAGTATTGAAAACGGACAACCTACTTCGTCCTCATCCTTATGAGTAAAAAAGGACCGTATTAACGTGTTGTCACTCATCGATTGAAAAACGAGTATTAAAAACGGACAATTTACTCAAAAATACTCATACGCATACTCGGGTATACTCATCATGTTCTTTTGCACTAGACTGCGCGTGCTTGAGAGTGCAAGAAACGGACACAAAAATGATAAAACGGGCTAAAAACGATCTATATGAGGTGTAAAAGCGGTGAAATATTTTTGTAAGGGACCCATGATGGTGTACCAGGACACATCGGCAGCGACGGCGTCGCTACAAGCCTACGAAAGGACGGCGAGAGCAATGACACCCATGATGGTGTATCAGGACACATCGGCAGCGATGACGCCGCTACCAGCGTACGAGAGGACGGCGAAAACAATTACACCCATGATGGTGTATCAGGACACACGGCGTCGCTACCAGGGTACGAGAGGATGGCGAGAGCAATGACGCCATTACCGACGTACGAGAGGACGGCAACAGCCACGGCACCGCTGGTGATGCCTGAAGGGATGACGACAATGCCGCTGGAGGTGCAGATGGGACCGGCAACGGCGATGGCGCCGCAGTTGTATGGAACAGCACGACAATTCAACAAAGTAAGTGTACACATAAATATAATATGTACATATACATATGTACATATGTACATATGTACATATGTACAATGGATTAACTCTTAATCTTGGGAAATCTAAAGTCCTGATTCTTGGAAGTAGGGGTCAAGTTGGGCACTTAGGTCTCAGTGACTTACCCCTTATCTCAGTTAATGGTACTTCCATCCCATTTGTTACTGAGACTCGTAACCTCGGGCTCATCATGCGCTCTGATTTATCATGGGCTAGCCATGTCTCTCACATTTCTCAGAAGGTACACTTTACATTGCACAAACTCAAATTCCACAAAAATTCCCTCTCAATTAATCTGCGTGCAAAACTTGTAACCATTTTGATCTGGCCTTTGTTAGATTACTGCTCCCTTGTGTACAACGATGTGACTGACGAGCTCAACACTAAGCTCCAAAGACTTTCAAATTGTGCGGTTCGTTTCGTTTTTAACTTAAGGCGCGACGAACACATCACGCCCTACCGGCATCGGCTGGGGTGGCTGACAGTCAAGTATCGACGCCTCTATTTTTTAGGCATTGAAATGTACAAGGTGTCTCATAAAATGTCTCCTACCTACATTTCAGAAATTTTCACTAGTCCTGACCTCTCAGTTAGGCGATCATCACGTCTGGCCATACCTCATTCTTTCCATGTACCGATCCACCGAACTGAGGCATATCACAAGTCCTTCCATCTTGCAGGCGTCTACTTGTGGAATTCACTACCTACCGACGTAGTATCAGCAGCGTCTGTCGCTGTTTTCAAGAGAAAACTTCACGACCATCTTCTCTTGCTTGAGCGCGGTTTGCCCTAGAGTGGAGTGTCAGCTTATTTCTTTTTCGATCTATTTTTGTTCTATTTTTCGTTCTATTTTATCAACATACATCCGCCGAAATTGTATTGTTTTATTCTTAGTTTATAGTTTATTATTTTGTTGTTATTTCTTTTTGTCTATACACATACTTTTGTAACTCTTTATTTGCCTAAAGTCTGTGACTATGGCATAAATAAACCAATTCATTCATTCATTCATTCATTCTCTCTCTCTCTCTCTCTCTTCCCCTCCCTCCCTCCCTCCCTCCCTCTCTCCTCTTTCAAGTATGCGAGCGCCTATGAAGTGTGTGTAGGTGTGTGTATTACATATGTATGTACACTGAGGCAAAATATTACAATCCAAAAAATTATTTATTTGGTGGCTTGTATTAGCAATTTTAACACAATTTATGTAGTATTAGTTATTTTTTTTAATGTAAAAATGTTTACTTCTAAATAAATATGTGTAAAAATTAAGTAAATAAGATATTAGGAGATACGTAATAAATATTTTGTAAGATTGAAATATTTTTTTCTCAGTGTATGTCAATGTTGACATGTATTCATGTTTCAATATTTTCCAGAAAATTAATCAGGCGTTTCACCGACTTCTACAAAAAGAAAGGAGGAAGCAATGGAGGAAAGTGAATCTCCCACCGGCATCTGCAGGACCTGCACCACCTGTACCACCTACATCAGGCTATGAGCAGTATGGGCTATTCCGTTGAAAGAAATATTTTTGATAATTACATACGTCACTTACATACATATTAGTTTTGACATATTTGGTTTTTATGTATTATTAAGTATTTTAGATATTTATACATATGCATACATATACGTATGATACATATGCGTGCGCGTGCGTGCGTGCGTGTGTGCGTGCTTGCGTGCGTATGTATATATGTATGTGTACATATTTTACTTACTCTAGTACAAATTATTATAAGCTAAATATAATTATCCAGATTAGTTCGTAATACTTTATTGTAATACTTTATTATTATATTTTATTGTAATACTTTATTGTAATACTTTATAATACTTCATTGTAATTCTGTACTGTAATCCTTTATTACAATAATTTATTGTAATACTTTAATTTTTTGTATTCAAGAATCACGTTCGTATTGGTTTTGACATATTTGGTTCTGATATATTTGATCTGTGTTCCACAATTCACTGCCAGCGCTAAAAATATATAGTACACGTGTGACGTATACTATAAAGTTTTAACACTGCAGTGAATTTGGGAACACAGCCTTGGTTTTCTTTGGTTTTTCGACATTTTTCACAATATTTGGTTTCATATGGTTTTTTTATGATACACCTGTGTATAATAAATGAAAAAAATAATACAATTGTGTATTTTATTCATCCTTTCTTCATATATAATAAGTATGTGCGCGCGTGCGTGCGTGTGTGTACAATTTTATTAGTAAGTGTTGTGTACGTGTGTAAATGCATAATTTGTCATGTCTATTTATTTATTTTATTATTAATATGTATGTGCATGTATTGATTAGTAAATATTGAATTACTGTCACGTATTTATATGTATTATATTTGTTACCAAACAATACATATATATATACCCACACAGCACACTTTATCTGAGGGAAGTCCTACAGACATCATTTTGGGATATCGCAAGACATCCCAAAATGGTCTCACATATCCGGTGGATATCCAGTGTATGCACAAGTGTCCGGCTATTTAGATCTTGCAGACATCTTCACAGGATATCCGAGGGAGGTCGAAAGATATCGCAAGATATTAATTATAGCACTCGCGATATCGTATGGATATTTTATATACAATGAAATTATGGTTTAATAGTAGGGGAGCTAGCTCCATTTTTTCGTGATTATTTCGGTACTCATGAAACTTTTTGTGGTGATTCAGAATGTTATTCAATGATCAAAGCTCCGGGGACTGACAAAAAAGTGGGTCGCTTTGGATGATATAGCCACTCACTTGTGCAAAAAATTTTTTTTTTCAAGTCATTTCGGTATGTCAGTCATTTTGCACCGTAATTCTTTGATATATTCTATGACTATTTGCAAATTGACTGACAAAAAAGTGGGTCGCTTGTGGGTGTAGGGCTGCCCAAAAATGACATTTTTTCAAGTCATTTCAGTATGTCAGTCATTTTGCAGCATAATTCTTTGATATATTCTATGACTATTAGCATAATTGACTGACAAAAAAGTGGTCTCAAAACCCTCATAAAATATTGTAAATTCCACAGTTTGCGACTTATGAATTTTTTCCTTCTTTGAATTCACCATTGATGGTCATCAGAACTTATTTTAATTCTTATTGTCTTTTCATTACTCAAATAAATAATTAAAAGTACATCGTAAACTGAAGCCAATATCTTTTTTTATGGTCATTTATTATAGTATTTTTATTTTCAAATATGTATGTTGTTACCTCGAAAGAAAACAGTAGTAATATTATTACAATCACAAAAAAGAAATGATATCTCTTTTTAAATGACAGCGCCAATTACAGAGAGAACATACACTGAGAAAAAAATGTGTTAATCTCAAGAAATATTTAGTCCGATACGTTCAACTGAACATTTTAGTTAGTTAACTAAACATTAGTTAAATTAATTAATTAAAGAAACGAAATAAATTGTTGAAACAACTAATATTTAGTTAACTAACTAAAATGTTTAGTTGAACGTATCGAACTAAATATTTCTTGGAATTAACAATTTTTTTTCTCAGTGTATTTTTCGAGATACAAAGATTAGGTTTTTTCGAGGTATAATATTACCACTGTTTTTTTTTCGAGGTTATAATATTACAAAGAATTATTTTAATCACAAAGAATTAAAGAGGTAACATTATAAAATAAAAATATTTAATTAAAATAAAATAAATAAATTTTTCTTGTAAAAAACTTGGCGCTGCTTTTTTAAGGTTTAGAGCCTCCGCACAAGACTTTTTTATAGCAATGTAGTGTAACGAAATGTGGGTCAACGCACAAGAAACGTATCGGTTACGGCGTTATACGTGAATACGTTTCTTGTGCGTTGATCTACGTTACGTTATCATACGCTATCATACGAGAGTCTTGTGCGGAGGCTCTTAAGCGGGGAGCCCACACTGCTGCACAACGCATAATGCGTAAGCATAAGAAAATTGATTGGTCTATTTCCTTATCCACATATGTATGGACCTTACGTATTATGTGTTATGCAAAAGTCTGTGTTCCCCGCTTTATCCAGACAAATTTGCATAGCGCATAAACATAAGCGTAAGAAAATTGATTGGTTCATATATATGTGCAAAAGGAAATAGACCTACCTATCCATCTCTTTATGTATATGTTTATGCACCTATGCAAGTTTTTCTGGATTGACCTTAAAAAAGCAGCGCCAAGTTTTTTACAAGAAAAATTTATTTATTTTATTTTAATTAAATATTTTTATTTTATAATGTTACCTCTTTAATTCTTTGTGATTAAAATAATTCTTTGTAATATTATAACCTTGAAAAAAAAAACAGTGGTAATATTATACCTCGAAAAAACCTAATCTTTGTATCTCGAAAATACACTGAGAAAAAAAATTGTTAATTCCAAGAAATATTTAGTTCGATACGTTCAACTAAACATTTTAGTTAGTTAACTAAATATTAGTTGTTTCAACAATTTATTTCGTTTCTTTAATTAATTAATTTAACTGTGGCAGCCGTCGTCAGCCACCAGGAAGTCGCGTAGAGCATGTCGCGACGACAGGTTAAAAAGATCGATGCATCCTGTCAAAGTTGCAATTACTCCGATTTGTTTGACAGGACTTCGTGTATCCTAGCAACCGAGTTTTTTCGAAATTCACCCATAGATGGATGCGAAACTCGTAATTAAAATTCGGCTTCGAAGAAATATAAAGACGACCGATTTCGAAGAAATTTGGCGAATTGGTAAATTGCCCTGGCATTACACACACAGGGTCAAGACGCCACGCTCAGCTTTTGGTAACAAAATCCCTCCTCGTCTCGACAGGGCAGACGAGGAAGGTGCAACTAAGAGGCGCAAGACTCGCCCTCTTCCTCTTGACCAGATCTTCGCGGTCAAGAGGAAAAAGGAAGCTCCTGCCGCAGCCTCCGGCGCTAGACGCCTCGAGGTAGGCGCTCAGACGCCTACTCCAGGCGCTAGCCGCCCAGCATCCGGCGCAGGACGCCTGGCACAAGGCTCCAAGCCGTTACCAGCCGGCGCTAGACGCCCTGCTCCCGGCGACAGTCGCCAGGTCATTGTCGCTCCGTCGACTCCAAGCGCTAGTCGCTCATCTTCCGGCGCCAGTCGCAAGGTCATCGTCGCTCCTGGTCGCTCCTTGCTGAGTCTCAGCGCCAGTCGCTCTTCCTCTCCAGGCGCTAGTCGCCCAGTCATCGGCTCCTCGCCAATCATCGGCGCAAGTCGCCCGGCGGTTTCCACACCACCTCGAAAACGTCCCTTCGAGATCGGAACTTCGACGCCGGTGTCTGGAGGATCGACGCCGACTAATCCTTGGGTCATTCCGCCTCTCATCACTCCACCGTCATTGTCACCCATCAGAAGGAACACCGAGGGGACACAAACAACGACGAGTCAACTTCAGAGCGCAGCTTCGCAGACAGCGCCCAGAGAGTTAAGGGATTCAACTACGCAGACGGAGGTACCAGATAAACCGGAAGTGATCTCAAGGGCCACACAGACGAAACAACGAGGAGGCAAAGGACGACGAGGAAGAACAAGAAGAAGATAATTGTAAAGCAAGAGAATTACTAACAAATTGTTAAATGTTTTTGAGTTAAAATAAAATGTTGAAAATGTAAACAACAACAGAAATAAACAAAAAAAATAATAAACAAAAAATCTTAGCGATTTCGTCAATCGGACAGCGTTACGTCCAAATTGGTGACCCCGACGTGATCGCTGAGATATTAAAATGGATGGTGACGGCAGAGTCATAATTAATGGTGAAAACCAAGTCGGAAGAGTGTCGGTCAGAATACCGCCTTTCTGGAACGACGAACCAGAGCTTTGGTTCGCCCAGCTTGAAGGGCAGTTCATCCTTAGTGGTATAACCGCTGATACGACAAAGTACTCTTGCGCCATTGCGCAGCTGGATTCTCGGCAAATCAAGGAAATAAAGGATATCATTACACAGCCTCCAGAAGAGAACAAATATGAAGCGGTCAAGAGGGCGTTGATCCAGAGATTAACAGTCTCACAAGAGCAACGAACTCGTCAACTTCTAGAGTTAGAAGAAATTGGTGATCGGAAACCATCGCAGTTTCTTCGTCATCTTCGAACTCTTGCAGGAAGCAACGTTCCAGATTCGCTTCTACGAACTCTCTGGCTTGGAAGACTCCCGACGCAGATGCAAATGGTTCTCGCAACCCGAATCGATGATCCTCTTAATGATGTGGCAGAGCAAGCTGATCGTATACATGAAATGTCGAGCAAAGCAGTCATAGCTGCTACATCAACTTCTGGACCAAAAAAAAAACAACTCTAGAAGAACAAATTTTGGCCTTGACTAAACAGGTAGAAACGCTCTCAACACGACTCTCCAGAGAACGATCAAAGAAAAAGTTCGATTCGAAGAGAGATCGAAGTCGAAGCCGAAGCAAAAGCCAGACAAAAGGAAAAGATTATGACGAGAAAAATTGCTTCTATCATAATCGATTCGGCGACAAGGCCAAGAAATGCACGCAACCGTGCGCCTTCAAAACGGAAAAAGATCAGGGCAGTCACTGATGGCGGCCAGTGAATCCGCCCAGAAGCCCCGCCGCCTCTTCGTAACATGCCAGGTAACCAAGAGACGATTTCTTATTGATACTGGGTCAGACGTCAGTGTCTTTCCAAGATCAATGACAGCAGGGTTTAAAAAACCAACAAATTACGAATTATTTGCAGCAAATGACACGACAATTACAACATACGGATGGGTTACTCTACAGCCAGAGTTCGGCTTGCGACGTGCATTTCCTTGGCGGTTTGTAGTAGCAAACGTCACACAGCCAATTATAGGAGCAGATTTTTTTAGCTTACTACCATCTATTACCAGACTTACAAAAAGGAGTGCTTCTTGACGGAACAACTCAAATCCAAGCCAAGGGTACAGCAAGATCTGAGACAATGGAGGTGATTAAAGTCCTTTCTATGATGAACAAATATCATCAAATCTTGGCAGAATTCCCAGGACTCTTAAGGGCAGCTCCTGGTGTTCGTGTGGCGAAGCATTCAACGGAGCACTTCATAAAAACAACTCCTGGTCCACCCAGTAACTTGTCGTCCTCGTAGGCTAGATTCCGGAGAAACTCAAAGCAGCAAAAGCAGAGTTCAATCTCCTGCTTCAAGAAGGGATAATACGAGTTTCAAAAAGCAGCTGGTCTTCGCCTCTTCATATGGTTCCCAAAAAGGGAGGCGCAATGGAGACCTTGTGGGGACTACAGAGGAGTAAATTCCAGAACGGAGCCAGATAATTTCCCGATTCCGCACATCGAAGATTTTTCGCAGAATCTACACGGGAAGAAAATCTTTTCAAAACTAGACTTGGTGCGGGCTTACAATCAAATTCCTGTTCATCCTAAGGATATTCCAAAAAACGGCCATTATAACTCCCTTTGGGCTCTTCGAATATTTATTCATGCCTTTCGGCCTTCGAAATGCAGCTCAAACCTTTCAACGTTTCATGTACGAAATTTTGAAAGATTTTGATTTCTGCTACGTCTACATTGACGACATTCTTATAGCATCCAGAGATGAGAAGGAACATGAAGAGCATCTACGCAAGCTATTCAAAAGGTTAGAAGAGTACGGCATCTTTTGAGCCCGGCCAAATGTGTCTTTGGAGTGGGACAAAATACTTTTTCTTGGATATGAAGTATCGGAGAAAAGGTACTCAGCCTCCACCGGAAAGGATTGAGGCAATCAAGAATTTTCCGAGGCCTGAGAATGTTCAGCAACTTCGACAGTTTCCTTGGAACTCTAAACTTTTACAGAAGGTTTATTCCGGAGGCCGCCAAGGATCAGGCTTTATTAAATAGTCTGCTTGGTGGACCGAAAAACCAAGAAGAAAGCACCAATTACCTGGAACTCAGAGCTTGAAGAAGCTTTTGTCAGATGCAAGGAAAGTCTTTCTCGAGCAACTTTGCTGGCACATCCAAAACCAGAAGCAGAGTTAGCACTCACGACAGATGCGTCTGATATTGCCATCGGTGCAGTAATCCAGCAACGAAATGGAGACGACTGGCAACCATTGGCCTTCTTCAGCAAGAAACTGAATCCAGCTCAAAAGAAAATACAGTCCTTACGAATAGAGAGCTTCTGGCGATTTATTTGGCCATCAAGCATTATCGCCATTTGCTCGAAGGAAGGGTATTTACAGTTTATACTGACCATAAACCCATAATTTACGCTTTCCATCAGGTTGCAGAACACAGCTCTCCAAGACAAGCGCGGCATCTTCAATATATCGG
>JASTWP010002317.1:0-40000 GCA_030770255.1 Temnothorax ravouxi
TCCATCAGAACGACGACGCTCCGGTCAGTCTGATGGAGATGAGGTTTCACATTCCCGTTAGCGACAGCGCCGATCAAGATCCCGTCGAGGCGTTCCATCAACAGGTGAGAGAGAATTTAGACTGTACATATGCATTGTGAATATATTTGCAGACTTAAAACTGAAAACAGAAGATTAATACATCTCTCGATTACGACAGGTGATGGACAAGGCATCCGTGATCAGTGTGAGTGGCGACGCGATTGCTATATTCAGGGAGATTCACTGTCTAACGCCGCGTGGTCGTTACGACATCAAGATCTTCCAGTCCTTCTTTCAACTGCACGGCAAAACCTTCGACTACCAAAATACCCATGTCCACTGTATTGAGACTCTTTTTACTTCCGCACAAGGATAATCGGCAAATGTTCTTCGTCGTGAGCCTAGATCCCCCTATCAAACAAGGCCAAACGCGCTATCACTACTTGGTACTTCTCTTCAATCAGGAAGAGGAAACTTCGATTGAATTGCCGTTTACTGAGAAGGAATTAAAAGAAAAGTACGAAGATAAGCTGACTAAAGAATTATCGGGATCAACGTACGAAGTGCTCGGAAAAGTTAGTAAAAAAAACATGGGAGAAAGAAAACTTCTAACGAGTGTTTATATTTGTATCTTTATGCGAAATTTATTTGTCCACAGGTGATGAAGGTGATCATTAATCGAAAGTTGACTGGCCCTGGGCATTTCACTGGTCACACTGGGACACCCGCCATTAGTTGCTCCTTTAAAGCTGCGGCAGGATATCTATATCCGCTCGAGCGAGGTTTTATTTATGTGCACAAACCTCCAATACATATTCGTTTCGAAGAGATAGCCTCAGTAAACTTTGCGCGTGGTGGCGGATCGACTAGATCTTTTGACTTTGAAATCGAGCTTACGAGCGGAGTGGTGCACACATTTAGCAGCATTGAGAAGGAAGAATATGGTAAACTGTTCGACTTTATCACAGCAAAGAAATTGCGTGTCAAAAAATCGCGGCAAGAGCGACAAACTCAATTACGACGAGGACTTCGGTGACAGCGATCAGGAGACGAACCGGACGCTTACTTGGCGCGAGTTAAGGCGGAGGCACAGGAACGCGACGGCGAGGAGAATCAAGATTCTGAGGAAGGCTCGACCGACGAGGACTTTAATCCGAATCAAGATGAAAGCGATGTCGCCGAGGAATATGACAGTAATCCTAATAGTTCTGAGAGCGAGGATTCAGACGCATCTGCGGCCAGTCACAAAAAGGAGAAGAAAGAGAAGAAGGAGAAGAAATCCAAGTCAGCAAAAACGGTGTCGGAGAAACCGCGAAAGCAGAGGAAGCCGAAGAAGGAGAGGGACGCGAACAAACCGAAGAGGCCTCCGACGGCGTTCATGCTGTGGCTGAACAGCGCACGCGACGATATCAAGGCGGACAATCCGGGAATAGGCGTGACGGAAATTGCGAAAAAGGGAGGCGAGATGTGGCGAGAGCTGAAGGACAAATCTGAATGGGAGGCAAAGGCGGCAAAGGCTAAGAAGGAATATTGCGGCATCGATGAAAGAATACGAAGCGAGCGGGGGCGGTAAAACTAAAGATAAAGATAAAGATAAAGATAAAGTAAAGAAAAGAAGACAGAGAAGAAGAAGAAAGAGATTAAGAAAGAGTCGCCTAGCAAGCTAATGAGTGGTACCTCTTTCAAGAGCAAAGAGTATATTAGCGACGACGATAGTAGTAGCGATGAGAGCAAGAAGTCCGAAAAGAAGCGTTCCGACAAACGAAAGCGAAGACGAGAAGGATAAGAAGAAAAAACCTGAGAAAAGGCCGGCAGAGAATGCTGGAAACAAAAACGGCGAAAAAAGGGAAAACGTGATCAGTCCGGATGAAAGCGATGCGGAAGAACCCATAAATGCTGGTAAACAAACGGTGGAAAAGGAAAAACGCGATCAGTCGGATGAAAGCGATGCGGAAGAACCCATAGAGAGTACTCCATCCTCGTCTGACGCGGAATCCAAAAACAGTGATTAATAAATACTACAGGAATTCAAAAGGTCTCTTCTTCGTCCATTTATATAACGAAAATAAATTACATTTTTATATTTAAAACGGACTAATATTAGAAAGTTATAAGATCTGAATGCTGTGAAAACAAACAACAACTTATTGCCGTCGTTGAATATTTTTGCTTTTTTTTTTCTTTGAGCAAACGTATTTCTCTCTCTTTTTCCAACGAAAAGATATGTAAAAGTTCTTTAGCTATATATTTACTAGCTCTGTAAATTTATTTATTTTTACGTTATCCAGTGACCATTTGATTTAGGCAACAATTGAAGTTATTTTATACATGTTTTGTCTGCACAAAGTGTAGGTCTTTGAAGAAAAATCCCAAGATATCATATAATAAAGAATGTTAAAATTACCGAACTAATTTAATTTGCTAATAAGTGTGACATGTATATATATTACGTGTAAATATACACAGACGTTATATGTACATAGTTTTCTCTTGTTACAACAATTAAAATGTTTAATGTCACTTGGGTGTAGAATGTTCGGCAACAATAGTGCAGCGGCTAGTTGACAACATTTAACCATCAATTAACTATAGTTTCAGTTAATTTTAATAACTGTTCATCGTAAGAAGTAGGAATGACGTCCAAAGTTGCACTGTTTGTGCATTGCCGATTATCCGTGAAAAAGCCTACGTAGCTATACAGATGTGAACGTGCAAACGTCTTTATGTCAACTGTGTGGCGGCTTCTCCTTCTCGGTTTCCAAATAATTCGTTTCCATATCTTTCAGTTCAATATGGTGCTCCTTCATGGCTTTCTAAAACATAAAAGCGCAGAATTACTGACGTCGCTGGCGCCTTCACTCGAAGGGTTTTTTTTTTTTTTTTTAAATATATATATATAAAATGTGTTTCTCCGAACGATATCGGCAGCTCATCGCGATCTGACCCCCCGCGAGAAGGGAGAGCCTCTCAGAACTTACCGCGTAACGGAACATGAATATTATAAAAAGAGAAATAAAAACCTAAGATCCACAATTATCGCATTGGTATCGTATCGTCGTAATTTATCCGCTACGTAAGTAATGCGCCGCGAAAAGACATCGGTTTTTATATTACTTGATATTATTTATTCATTTAGCATTGCTTTATTACAAGTTTGGTACATAAATATACATATACTGCTTGATTTATTTGCATCTTCGACATTTTTCAACAATTTACGAACAATCTCCTAATGCAGTATAACTTATTTATTGATCTTAATCATTGAAATATTTTTTTCCTGGTGTCATCATCGATTACATAATACAAGAGCAACAATACGGATCTTCTTTTTCGACGTAAATATATATATAAGTTTCTTTGGCGAGTTGTTTAACATCTTTCGAATACCCCAGAACGTTTTTCTTATATTTTCATTCAAGTATGTTCTTCAAAATCTTCTTCATAAAAGGTAAAATGTACATAGCTTATTTTTAATGCATAAAGTAAACACATAATATATTTTCTTATTACACTTTATTGTTTATTTGCAGTATTGTGCTTACGAATGAAGACGTAAAACTTAACGAGTGCGAATCATTAATTTGAAGATTAGCGAGCAATTTAAAGAGAGCAAAAATCCGCGAATGAAGGATAATTACTAAATAATTTTAATGACAAAAAAGCTGTAAGAATGTAAGCATATTTCGGGCTAGCGGGCTAGTAATTAAAGTGCATAATACTATACATAAAACTACTATTCAACAATAAATAATTTTCTTGCAACATATTCTTTTATATGATAGAAAATATATTATTTTGCGCAGTATTAATAAAGTACGAGGAGAAGAAGATAATCGATTAGATGAAAAAATTATTTTATTCTGGCCATTCCACGATTAAGTCAGGCTCGATAGCACAAACAATAGCGGAATTTTACGAAATTTTTGGAAAAAGATTGCGAAGACATGATTTTAGGTACGTAAAAGCGAAAAATATCTTCGGCGAGAAACAGCCAGTCAAAAGTATCAGCAGCAAGATTAAAATTAAACTGTCGCACACGCATCTCGTTCTATTTAACCCAATCGATAAGCTATACAAGATACGGTCTAACATTTCGCTAAAGACTGTACCTCCTAGAGGGAATGTTTTAGCGTTTTACGTTCAGAAAGCATTATTCTTATTCCAAGTTTAACAACTTGGAACGATATGCTCTCGAATTTATCGAAATAATGTTTACTACGACTTCGTTTGCGCGGATTCTTCCTTCACCTGGGGCTGAGAACTGACATTGCTTATTAGAGGTACATTCTTACCGCTCTGCAGGCTAGAGTGACTCGACGATCGACTGTGGCTTTGACTGTTAGCACCGACTGGCGTTTGCACTAGCGGCTGAGGTGGAGTTCTGGCGCCGGAACCGTTACTGTTTGTGAAATTAGGTTGCAACTGCATGTGATACTTGTAGATATTCTCCGTACTCTCCACGACACCTGTATCAACAAATATCGCGTAAAACATTCTATTTATCATGATTATCACGAATATCTATATTGCTAAGAAAAAATACAATTATGACGAGTAAATGTTTGTTGTATGGAAACTACGATTACCAGCTTGCAAATTTAGGCTACGGCCGCGAACACCCGTTTCCTTCGAAATAGGGCTCCACCAATTGACAAAAGTTCCTACGACGGGAACGTGCCTGAGGATACCCTCTTGCCACAGTTTCTCCGCGTTTTCTCTCTCCAGATCCGTTTGCGCCGTCTCGATGCCTCTCTTAACTACTTCGGAGATGGTATCCATCATTTTAGAACTAGCTTCCACCTCCTGGCCAACTTGCAAGACTAAGGACAATAGTTCGGCCACGTCTGGAAACAATAAATCATTCGTATGAATGAGGCACATGTGTGTAAAATTGTGTGTAAAATGGTAATGGTGATGAAAGCGCCTTTACTTGCCTGTGTCCTGTGTCACCATGCCAAATCGCACGCAAGCTAGACCGTCCGCGCCTTCCCCGAGGGAAAACGCGGCATCTGTGCTGCGCAGGGTTTCGACCAATTGCATATTCAGTTTGTTTAATTCCTCCCTTGCCTGATCGGTCATAACGTGAATCCAGGTAGGTGGAGCGTAACGCACACCTCCCAAACCGGCCCAACCCGGCATTTCCACTAAATGCAAAGAATCATTCTCCGAGACTAAACGTACGAAGGTGTCTTTGTGTTCCACTGTCGCCAGCAATATTTCCTATTCAACGAGATTACGATGGCGTTATTAACGAGTTTACGATCGTCGTTGGCTGTAATCGCGACGTCATATCCCCACCGTGTTTTTTAACGTTAAATGCGATGAGAAAATTTATTAGGTAAAATTATTCATAAAAAAAAAGAAATCAACGAATCATCATGATGGCGCTCGGTAGGAATATGAATTAACGTGATCCAAGATAGCCTTACTATTTGTTGATCAAGGCAGGTCACTAAATTGTCTATGTCTTCGTTCGTGGGTGGCTGATCGGGATTCTCCAACGGACAGATGCGAATCGCAACACCGCACTGCTCTATATCACAAAGTTCTATCTGTATATTGTCAATGTCCCTCTGAAGAATCTGTCCCAACCAGGAGTTCAACTTATCGTAATAAGGCAGCACGCGATCCGTGGCTTGAAGATTCTTATTCGTAGATACGAATTGGAAAACTAACGCGTTGGCTACTACTTCAAATAATTGTAAATTGTTCACGGGGTTTGCTAGATATTCGCTTAAAGTATAGGACTCCGTTTCGCCGCCTGGCGGTTGACTCTGAAAGAGGATGAATGATGAATTTTGATAGAAATACTCCTTTGATTGAGATACTCCTTTTTTTAAGGAAGTGCATAAAAACCTACCAGTATTCTAATGCAAGAAAACTCCTTAATCTTATTGTACAATTCTTCCACAGCCAAGAAACATCTTTTAAATCTATTATGTACACCTTCTCGACCTAAAACCTGCAGAACAGTCCACAAAGGCAAAGTCGGTAGTCGCCTCGACAGAGAATCTGCCATCAATCCTGAAATTAACGATAGAGTAGTATCTCTCGGAGTGGGTCGTCCACCTTTAATATCTGCTAATCTGTACAATGTCTATAAGCAAAAGTTAAGGAAAATCGGAGCAACGATTGACTAATATTATATGTAAAATTGAATTGAATATCAAAAGAATAAAACTGAATCATCTATATGAAACATGATGAGAGAAATGCAAATACCTATAAAATATTCTAACACATTCTAGTTCAAATATCATTATTATTATTCATATTGCAGCTATTATGTTAAACTCGAAAAAACTTGAAAGGATACGACCACTGGTAGCGACGGTATACCAAGCCACGTTCCGAGCGGTAACGTAATGCTGTCCGCTATTTTCGACGGCTGTAATAGAAACGACTTTTTAGAAAAATTCTTCAAAAGTATTTGGCGACGCTAAAGATCCCCAAACTTTACTAACAATAAACGTTGCCAGAATATATATTTACCAGATCTTTCGCCATATTCAGCGTGAGTGCAGCTAGCGAATGCCCTCTGAGATGCAGCCAGACGTTATATTTGTCGCATATCGCTCGCAATCGCGTGATATTGTCGCAATGGCCCGTCAACACCGAACCGGCTTCGGCCAGGACTAGCAATGGCGTTACGTTGTTCGACTGAGTGTCTTCTGCTAAGCGTCGTTCCAGCGCCGAGACGTCCATAGTGTGCCTCGAGCCGAACATAGTGTTATGTGGGATTGGTCTTATACAATGAAGCGGCAAGGAGAGCTACAAAAATACAACACGTCTTTAATGCGTTATATACCTTCAATCGGTGTTTCTCCAGATTCCTTCTTCATACAATTTCTTTGCCACAAAGAATCAATTATCAAATTTTCTTGCAAACAACATTCTTTTAAATTGAACGATATTCCTATACTCGGCTTCAACGCTCGGGAGGAAGGGGATCGAGGAGTATTTACCTGTCGGCACAAATGCTGAACGACACCCATGGGTGCAGCAACGGAGCTGTAGATCAGGGGTGGTTGAGACACGAGTGCGGTAAAGCCCTCCTCCATGTATCGCGGATATTTTCGATGTAGAGCGAGTCGCGTAACCCTGACCAGCCCCTCGAGGTGATCCTCGTGGAAGGAGGACGCGCAGTCGACGAAGCGGAAGATGTGGCTCAGCCATCTCGTCGTGTCGGCCGCGAGACGACCCGCGAGCTTCTGCGCGTGTGACTTTGGTAGCGCTACCGCGTAAGCCGAGATAGTGTGCGTGACTAAGGCCAATTTTGCCGTCTCGGTTAGAGCTGGCAGGGCGGTGATCTGACTGATCGGCGAGTCCGTGGATCCAGGCTCGATTGGTTGCGGCGCGTCCTCGTGAACTACCAAGTCCTAAACAGAAATCGCTGTTAAAACTAGGTGTCTTTGGTTTCTCATAGTAAATGTTGGTCGTTGTCGATTGTATCTCTACCTTTTTACGATTTACGTAGAGAAATCAAGATCTGAGAAAGAAATGTAATGTTAAAATAAGAAATGTGTATATGCTAAAACACAAAACGTATAATTTAAAAAGTAACGTAATAAAGAGACAATATTTTTTATCGCATTGATTCATGTCTATGTGAATGAGTTATAAATCACGCTCGTATCTCATTTCCATTTTCTATTTTTGAATGACCGAGAGAATGACCAAGGAGAATTTATTTCGAATCGGTGATCGGAATCAAAGTCCTCTAGCTTTGACTCTCCGCTTCCTATGCTCTATTCTACATTCAAAAAGCTTCGAAAACTACACACAATAGATCTCTATTCCTGAAAAGTACACAAATAAGTCTCTACATGTCAGTCTCAAAATCACGGTTTGAGCGAGGACGCAAAGAAAAGAAGAAGAAAAGAAGAAAAGAAGAAAAGAAGAAAAAAAGAAAAGCGATAGTAATAAACACCGACACGTAAAAGCTGCAATAGAAATCAGTGAGAAATCAGTGATGCAGAATTCAAGTTTGCATGTACTCCGCTGTCATCATATCGCACTCTCGGAGCGGACACGCGAGACGTACATACACAATCAACGAACGACACAAAAACACGGCTCTCCCACGTGACGCCGCGATTATCGCCGCTGTCGCGCTATCGGCCGCGGTTTTAATTGCGACGGACGGTTTCCGCCGGTCGTACGTGGGTGCGTAAACGTGGCGTCCCGCGCCTCCCCGCACCTGTATCAACGCCAATATCTCGTCCGGTTTCCTCGGCTGCGTCAAGAATCCCGAGGGGTTGTTCCACGTGGTGCCGCCGCCGCCGCCGCCGCCGTTATCGTTGTCGTCGTCGTCGTCGTCGCCGCCCCCGTCGGCCGCCCGCTCCACCGCCCGCTCCAGCCGCGCGATCACCTGCGACGCCTGGAACTGCAGCGCGCCCACCTCGCCCGTCGTCGCGGTCGGCGAGGGCGAGCCGTCGCCGCCGTCGCCGGTGCCACCGACCTGTCAAAATACACTCATCGAGTTAACCTCACGGTTGCCGTTTCCGTCGGGCGATCGCGGATTCACCCGCGTCGCCGAACTCCCCGTTCCACCGGGCCGCGTTAATCACCGCACGGTTACGCACCTCCGCTATGTTCAGCGCTATACTTTCCATCGCCGCGTTATCGTTTGTGTCAGCCTCCTCGGCCATCGTGGCAGTAGTCGTGGCCGGCAGGAGCGTCGCCGTCGCGTCGGCTCGATCCGACGGGCGCGGATCGGATCGATCGGCTGCGTAAACTCGGAACGGAACTCGCTTCTTCCTCGAGCCGCTTCCGCGTAGCCGGGAGCGGCCGGGAGTGCCGAGACCGTCGTCTATTGCGCGGCGGCACGAACTTCCGAACTTGTCTAGTTGTCTGGAATTTTCGTGGACTTCGTTGAACGAGAATCGTGATCGGGAGAAAAGACGGGGCTCGACAAACGCGTAGCACGGCACTTGCTTTATCGATATGATGGCCGTCGCAGCGCCATTTGTTCAATTCGCGAATACCGTGGAACACTCCTCTGATTCTGATTGTATTTCTCTTTCATCGCATTGAGAAAAAAGAGCAGATTTTGCACACTCGCGCTTGATGTTTGGAACTCCGCTTTTTAAATACATTTCAGCTTGTCGAATATTTAGATATGTTTAATAAATTGTTATAGCAATGTCTTATCTCTCTTCGTCATATAAACTATTTATCCGGATGGCCCAAGTTGTTTAATCGCTTATCTGTGTTAGCGGATATTTACTCCACACAGATAATCGCGATAAAGTATATTTATTAGATAAGAAAATTAGCATGAGCTGGTAATGCTGCAAAGATAATATTATTAAAATAATAAAATAGGAAATAATAAATTCAAGAAAAGTAATTCAAATACTTATGACTTCAAAGTATTGTTTATATAGACACACAAAATTTCTCAATAGCTTGTTAAAAAAATTTTCTACAGTTTTATAAGACGATAATATATATTTATGAATAATATATATAAAACTTAGTAAAGACTTTTTATTAGAGAAACAAATATTGCTGCTCGTAAGATATTGCGCGGCGTACAGAAATATTTTATATACCTAATTTAAATTGTTAAATGATGAAAATTTCATAATGGCCAAATGTACTACGATAAAAATAGGACGACACGTAACCCTTTAAGGAATTAGCAGTTAAGGAGAGGAGAAAGGACTGCTATGAGTGAATGTAAAGTGAATGTTTTATTATAATATTACAGATACATAACAATATGTGTATTCACCCATACGAGTTATACAATCTGGACTGTAGCACCAACTTTCTGCAGAGCATCTCGCAATTTTTCCGCTTCTTCCTTCGATATGTCCGCCTTTACTATCGCCGGTGCGCTTTCGACGAATTTTTTGGCCTATTTTTGCACAAGACACGATTAATTTTCAATAATATTATAGTTAATATTTTTAAGGATTGCGGTTTAATACCTGAACGAGATTTGTGTCCGGCAACAAGCTCTTCACCTCTTTGATTAGCGGTACCTTTTGTTTCTCGTCGAATGCCATCAACTTAACGGTGAATTCCGTTTGTACATGCTTTTGTACTTGCTCTTCCTCATCCTGATGAAAGAAAATTAAAATTGTTATTGATTGTGTTATAAAAATTAAAATCAAAATTGTTTGCTCAAATTTTATTTTAAAAGATTTCATTTTTTGCACGATGAGAGAAGCTCAATTCTACTCTCTATTATTTATCCTTTAATCTGATTAAGAGCCAGTTGTGTTCCAACCTGCTGAACTAACTAATAGTTAAATCATATGTCTATATTTGTTTAATTTGAAGGAAAAATAAAGACGTTTATTTGAGTAATAGAAATAAAATAGCTAGATTTATGATTTATATGATTTAACATATTTAGTTTACCAACAGGTTGGAACAACCGGCTCTAAGTTAAGTTCACAATAAAAATTTCGTATCCTTAAAAAATATATTCCATAAAAATTATGACGACAATCACCTGAGGTGCGGCAACAAATCCTCCCATAGGCATAACAGGTGCATCTGGCAGATTCAGTCGTTTCTTTAATAGATCACTGAGCTCTGCTACTTCTATCAGATTGAGAGAGGTGATGTCATTGGCTATTTTATCGATCTTCGGATCTACCGGCTTGTCAGCACCAGACGGAGGTGGTGGTGATGGTGGTGGTGGTGATGCGGCATTTGTCACTGCTGCTGTGCTCGATTCCGTTTGTCGGACAATGCTAAATACAACAAACAAATGAAATGTCAGTAAATCTCGATACGAGAATATAATTTCACTTAATCATGTCATACAATACTTTATCGTTATATGCTTGTATTAATAAAAATAATGAAAATTCTACTGTGGCATACACGGTAAGATATACAAAACTCGCTGGGCAAGACAACTTAATTTTTTTTATTTGACATGAAAAAAAAAAAAGATCGGATTGGAGACGACGAATAATATATAGTTGAAAACGTTGCTGCAACCAATTTTGTCAGTTGAATTAATCGCTAATTAAATAAATCGGAGTTTCGTCGAAGTTTCGTTCTCATCACACCCTTTAAAAATAATCAGACACAAGATTTAGGTTATGTAACTATTCGACTCGCAACAGTTTCAACCTTACCATTTGTGAAATTGGCGAAATCGAGGAAGGTTCTGCCGAGATATTAGACGGGCCGTGTTAATCATGTCGAGCAAGTTGTAAACGCGTTTTTACGAAATCGTGAGGTAAAATCGACTTGATTGCTGCCCGGCGCGAACGGCTCAAAACGATTCGCCTAGGGACTCGTTGTCAATTCCGAGAAAACTAGAGACGATAATCAAAATCCAATTAGAGATGTTACTAGATTTTAAAGTAGCGTCTGAGAGAGAAACCTGAGAGAGGCCATGAGGCCATCCCGGCCTTTTTCGTGTGTTGCATTTTCCGACGCGCCGCCTGAGAAAATGCAACTCAACTACGTCGTTTCGCTCCGCTCGGTAACCGCACATGGTTTGCGTCCGTGCTAATGGTTCGTGTCCGAACTAGCCAGCTGGAGGGGATATTCGGGAGTTGCATCTGATTGCACCTATTGATGATATTTTTACCTACATCGAGACGAGATCATTACATATACACATAACACATGTATTACACATACATATACATATATGTATATGTGTGTGTATATGTGATGTAGAGAAAATTAAGATGACGATGTAAATGAAACTATTTTATTATTTAAATTTGTGCAGTGTTTATTTCTGCATTGTATATAAAAAATATACCAAGGAATAATTCTATAAAATTAATTTATAAATTATATCTTTATAATAAAATATATAATAACTTAAATAATACCTATAAGTTTATTTTTTATTTAAATAATAGATATATAAAAATATTAAATTAAATAACATATTAATTGATACTATTATATTAATTTACAAAAATTAATTGAAAGAGGAATTTTCATGCGTACTCCAATGTGCGTGTGTATTTTAATATATATATATATATATATATATATATATACCTATATATAATTTTATATATAGATATTTGATATAATATATATATATATATATATATATATTTATTTGAGAAGTTTATATAAATTTCTCTCGCAATATACGGTACACAAAATTATAAACAGAACTCTATCCCAAATTCCGCCACGAAATTCTATACATATCTATACTAAAATTTAAGCAACTTTAACAAAAGATTTTGTACGAATATATCGCGGCAAAAAATGATGGTTAGAATTTCCATTTCTCGATTCCCGAATATGCATGGTATATGAAATATATATTAAAATGTACATACACATATATTGGAAATACGTATGTAAAATTATAGATAAAACTCTTTTATATTTGTACAATTACAATATTATATTTCTTAAATATACATAGATAAATCGCGCAAAAATATCTGTTCCGATTAAACACAGCCTCCGTCGCGTCGCCTCGATACCCCACAATTACTGACTGTTAAGTACTACGTTTACGCGAGCGTTACTTCTGTATATAGTAACTTACGATAATTCCTTCGCGTAAACGAGATTTTGTAGTAACTTATTACGATAATTTACTCCGCGTAAACGAATGATATATCGTAAGTTACTACAGAAGTAACGCTCGCGTAAACGTAGTTGAGGGAGTTAATTAATCGCCAGGCTAATGATCACTATACATATAATTGTTCGCGATATATAACACTCGCGTTTCGAGAGACAGCTACGTCGACCAGACACCACCTGTGAAAGTTAACGAAAAATTCGGCATACGTTGATCTCTTATTGTTCGTTAAAAGTTTTCGGTATTTTTGAACCGGCCGCAACCGCGCGCGTCGTGCCGCGTAGGAGGGGTAGGGGGCAGGCCGTGACGTTACCGCGCGGAGCGTGCCGGGCGGCGGCGCGGTGCGCGGCCGGCAAGCCGGCAAGTAATCCGGAAAAGAAATTCGGTTACGGGGTGTCGCAAAGTGAACGTACGCCAACGTACGCCGAATATTCTGTTCCTTCTTGTGTCGAGTGAAACGAGTGGAATTTCGTCGCTGGGCGAGATAAACGCCGAGCGCCGTGCTGGACGTAGGCCGTACGTGTCACGTGTCACCCTCCTGGCTGTGATTTAGCGGATCTCCCGCAGTGCTCCGTGATCGGTGAGTGAATTTTACGTGAGAAATAAATGTTTCGAAGCGCGATACATCCGGAATCTTTAATCGAATCGTTGCACAGCGTGTCGCGGGGAGACGATAACCTAACCTAACCTCAAAATTCGCGTCTCACTTTCGTCTCGATTTCTACTCCGAATAAGTGAATCGCGCAGGAAAATGCTTCAATAAATAACTTGAATTTCTCGTTAAGTGTGAAAATTAATAATTCATTGAGTGATTGAAGAGACCGATCGCGCGTTTGGCGTTTCTCGCTTTGCTTGTCGCGATCGCAAACGATGTTAACGTGTTATCTACCGAGGAAATATTCGTGGCAACACACACAACATGGATATATAGTTCAATATACACGGCTTATAGAGACGGCAGGGCAGACAAAGTGGGATATTAGGTAAGGAAACTTTAACAACATTGAGAAACAAAATGTGACAAAACAGTCGGTTCTTATCTGATACAATCTTTCTGCTGTTGTGTTGACAGATTTTGTGCACGCGTAGATACGGAATACGTGAAGAGAGATACAAAGAGGATAATCAGCTAAAACTGTCAGAAGAATTTAAGACTAGCCTCCAAAACGATGTCAGCTGAAGAAAATTTTGAGCAGGTTAGATATTTACTTTTACTTTTCTTCCTACATAAATTTAAGTTCTATTATATCATGTGAATGTAAATAAATCTGAGCACCTCACAAATTTTCTTCAAATTTACTTCAATGTGTATGTGTGCAGTGTGTATACATTTATTTTTTTGGAGTATAATTTATATGTAAATAGAAACATTATTTATAAAAGAAGTAATTAAATTAAAGAAGTATACCTTTTTTCAAAAAGAAATCTGGTTAGAAACTTTAATTTTATACAGTAGACAAATAAAATCTTATAAATAATTACTGAAATGTGACTGTCACAATCTTTTTTCTTACTATGTACTTATACCTTGCTGCTTTGATAGTTCGAGGACGAACAGAGATTCCAATTGGCGGGACTCTGCCCGGTGGAAGGAAACGTCTTTTCTCCAAGGAGCTGCGCTGTATGATGTATGGCTTCGGCGACGATCAGAATCCTTACACAGAAAGTGTCGACTTGTTGGAAGATTTGGTTATCGAATACATAACCGAGATGACATCGAGCTATGGAGATTGGACGTACAAGACGTGTTCAAGTCGAAGATATTGTATTTTTAGGTAAGAATTACATATGCAATTTTTAAGTACATATTTAATTAAATAAATGTTTAAATTGTTCAAAGCTTTCTGCTTTCACACAGAAACTGTCATATTGTCATATTGTACACTTTTCCAATTCTTAATTCATTAATTTATTTGCAGTGAGAAAGGATGCCAGAAAGTATGCTAGAGTGAAAGATTTTTTAACGATGAACGAGGAACTTAAGAAAGTGAGAAAGGCTTCCGACGAAGTTAAATATGCAGGTATTGTCAAAGAGTAGGCAATACAAATTGTAATGTTATATCCATCAACGAATGTAAAACTGAATGCGTATAAGTTTGTATTAATCTACTTGA
This sequence comes from Temnothorax ravouxi, assembly GCA_030770255.1. Taxonomy (NCBI): domain Eukaryota; kingdom Metazoa; phylum Arthropoda; class Insecta; order Hymenoptera; family Formicidae; genus Temnothorax; species Temnothorax ravouxi. The sequence goes on from JASTWP010002317.1 coordinate 14,680, forward strand.
ATACAAATATAACTTTATGCAAAACACATTTTGCCGCTCTATTTTTGTATGTCACATATTTTCGCGTAGCAAAATAGTTATTTACTACTATTATCATTTAAATTGTGGACTGTTTTATCCAGAGATCGATTACATTTTTATTTTAACTTTATAACAGAATTTTTTGCATGGTTTGCGTGGTCCAGCATGTACAACGTTTGCATGTAGTTTTATTTATTTTGTATGCTGTTATTTTGTCTCCTACGGTTCTACACGAATCAAGCGATTCTGCAATTATTTTACAACGTCACGAACGGCCTGTTTTGCTGACAAAATAACGTCATTGAGTTCTACACCTTGGTAAGAAGATCCGCACAGTGCCAGGGGAATATGGTGCGCGGAAATGTAATCGTGGATGCGTTTTACACGTGCAGTATGACCGACGACGTGCTGCGGAATACAGTCCTTCAGAACGGCAACGTGGGCGACTGGTTCCTCTTCGATTTGTAAGATATTCTTGGTGTGATTAATCGCCGTCGTTAACAATTGCTCCTCCGACGGATTTGGCCCGAAATATTTCTCGAACCACGCACCTCCCATCATTACCGTCAACACCTAAAACCTAAATCATGGTCACAACACGTAATTTATTATCATTGAGTAAAAGAATTTTTCTTACACGTTAATTTATAATTCTCACACAGTTTTGTACATATAGAAATAAAAGTTATATTAGAAATAAAGATTGTGAATTATACCGTAAGTGAATCAACTAAGAAACAAAACGATCTGAGCGGACAGTAAAATCGTTCCGAGATACACACGTGCGTACTGTGGAAGACTCGGGGAATATGCAGGAGTCGAAGATTACCCCTAGCAGAGGTAAATTTTCCTTCGGCGGTACGAGGAAGCCGAACGCCTGCAGAGGCAGTACATTTCCCTGGAATTCAAGATTAACATACTCCCACCGTTACGGTAGGTATCGCTTTCAGTTCCGCTGACAGTCCCAGGATGTTGCTCGCGCAACAGCTCGGCCAAGTCCTTCGCGCCCAAGCTCGAGATGACGCGCGAGCATTCCTGAGGCTCGCCATTGACCAACAGTTCCACGCGATCCGATTTAAACGTAAGCTTTTCGCACCTCTTCTCAGTCTGTATCCGCACTTCTAGTTCCTTCACGTTATCGGCCAGTGCCCGAGGCAATTGCTCGAGTCCTCCCCGCAAGTCCCACCCCCAATAACACCAATATGCTATATATATTCATATATATTCATATAACGTTCATGGGCATTTCGGACATGAAATGGACATTCATAGGATATTGTGTGCTGTCTGGGACAGTATCCATCTTTCCTTTTGTGCTCTCTCTACCAAAGTCAATGATCTGATCGCAGACTCATGATCTGTATTATATATCCTTCGCTGCGTCGACACCACCGCGCGCGCTCGCTCGTATATAAGTCGGGGCCGCTCGGGAAATCGCGTCAGTCGCGTTTCGTATTTCCCCCGGCGCGGAACGGGAGGGGGAGACACCACCGCGCGCGCGCGCTCGTATATAAGTCGGGGCCGCTCGGGAAATCGCGTCAGTCGCATTTCGCGTTTTTCCCAGCGCGGAACGGGAAAGGGAGACACCACCACGCGCGCGCGCTCGTATATAAGTCGGGGCCGCTCGGGAAACGCGTCAATCGCGTTTCGTGTTTCCGCCGGCACGGAACGGGAGGGGGAGACACCACCGCGCGCGCGCGCTCGTATATAAGTCGGGGCCGCTCGGGAAATCGCGTCAGTCGCATTTCGCGTTTTTCCCAGCGCGGAACGGGAAAGGGAGACACCACCACGCGCGCGCGCTCGTATATAAGTCGGGGCCGCTCGGGAAACGCGTCAGTCGCGTTTCGTGTTTCCGCCGGCACGGAACGGGAGGGGGAGACACCACCGCGCGCGCGCGCTCCTATATAAGTCGGGGCCGCTCGGGAAATCGCGTCAGTCGCATTTCGCGTTTTTCCCAGCGCGGAACGGGAAAGGGAGACACACCACCACGCGCGCGCGCTCGTATATAAGTCGGGGTTGCTCGAAAAACGCCACCCACGCGCGCTTTGTATATAAGTCCGGGGGGGCCGCTCGGGAAATCGCGTCAAGTCGCGTTTCCGTGGTTTCCGCCGGTGCGGACACTGGAGGGGGGAGACACCACCGCGCGCGCGCTCGTATATAACTCGGGGGCCGCTCGGGAAATCGCGTCAAATCGCGTCAGTCGCGTTCGTGTTTCCGCCGGCGCGGAACGGTGAGCGGGAGGACAACCACCGCGCACCCTCTCGTGGCATGCCACCTTGACGTGGTGAGAGGGCTCTTGTACCAACGATCCACTGAGGCAAGTACCTTTCGGTCTAATCCGAAAGGGAGGGCTCGGTGGGGAGGTACCAGTGGTCTAAGAGCATGCCGTACCCCGTTCTCCCGACTTTGTCGAGATCGAAGGGTACAATAGGTTCCGAAATCGCGTAGCGCCGCGATGGCCGATGTCGGCGGGGGCAACCCCGGCCGACAGGCCAACACGTTCGAGGGGTATATAAGTCGGGCGCGTGTGCGGGGATTCGCGGAGTGGGCCGATTGTCGGCGGGGGCAACCCTGACCGACAGGCCAACGCGTTCGAGGGGTATATAAGTCGGGTGGGGAATCGCGGAGTGGGCCGATTGTCGGCGGGGGCAACCCCGACCGACAGGCCGACGCGAATCGCGGAGTAAGCCGATTGTCGGCGGGGGCAACCCCGACCGACAGGCCGACGCGATTGTCGGCGGGGGCAACCCCGACCGACAGGCCGACGCGATTGTCGGCGGGGGCAACCACGACCGACAGGCCGACGCGATTGTCGGCGGGGGCAACCCCGACCGACAGGCCGACGCGATTGTCGGCGGGGGCAACCCTGACCGACAGGCCGACGCGTTCGAGGGGTATATAAGTCGGGCGCGTGTGCGGGGATTCGCGGAGTGGGCCGATTGTCGGCGGGGGCAACCCCGACCGACAGGCCGACGCGTTCGAGGGGTATATAAGTCGGGCGGGGAATCGCGGAGTGCCGCTAAGGCCTCTTGCCCGGGTTGGACACGTGGCCGGGGAATGCCACGGGTCCAAAGCCATTTGCGGCAACCCGGAATGGGGGGGACGGGTGGGGCTAGCGTACTCCACCCGTCTTAGATTAGGCCCCATAAGGGTAAGGCGAGGGGAGTCTTACGGACGATGTTTTCCGGGACCTCCCCATATAATCGCCGCGAGGGACGCTCGGAGAGGTTTTTAGTGGGTGGAATCCCCACATAACCGCCCTCCCGACCCCGAGGGAGGGGGTATCCGTTACGGATTTTCCTCTTCGTAAACAAAAAAAAAAAAAAAGTCGCGTTGGCCTTGTTGGCGGGATAACCGACTGACAGGCCACCACGGTTATATATAAGTTAGGCGCGTGTAGGAAATCGCGTCGCGTAGGGTGTTAGTTTTGTCGGCGAAATAACCGACCGACAGACCACCACGGTTATATAAAGTTAGGCGCGTGTAAGAAATCGCGTTGCGTAGGGCGTTGGTTTTGTCGGCGAAACCGACACACCACCACACTTATAAAGTTAAGCGTGTAGGTAGGGACATAGTTAAAACGTAGGTAGGGAATAATTTTTAATTCCTTTCAGCAATTACATTTCCATTAAGCGAGAGAAATCAAGAAACATTTCGACTATATTGCAACAACGTTGTAAAATTAATGCAATATAGCCGAAATGGTTTCTTGATTTTTCTTGCTTAATGGATGAAGTCACACTGCATTGCCACGAGTCTCAATGTGGCTCGAGACTCTTAGCTGACCCGAAGGTGGAGGTAGATTTTGCGGCCGGAACAGCAGGAAAGAAAATGGTGAGTGTAATTGATTTTTACGTACTATGTCATTTATGTTCACAAATTTTCTATTTCTTTTATCTTTACTTAATCGAATCGTTCATTTGAATGTTTCAGAAAATAACGACACAGAAGGGTGACATCGGAGCAGCGAGGGAATCCTGCGAAGCTGACATTCCGAGCAGCCTGAGAAGAGGAGGAGGCCTAGGAGGCATCGGGCATCGGGCATCGGCGTACCAACACTTCTGGTAAGTGTTACTTTTTATTTTTTAATCCCTTTTTTCATTTATCCTTCAGTTGCTTTATTAAACATGATTCGGAAGTTAAATTAGTATTACAAGAAATAATTTGGAAAGTTTTATTAAAGTTGATTCTGACGTAAAGAACTTTTTCGAGATAGTAATTAAAAAAATATTAAATTGAATAACTAAGAAGATATTCGATGCGCGTAATTTATATGTTACAGAAAATATCCACGCGGGAAGGAGCATCTTTGCATCGAGGGAACACTGGACATCCCGAGCAGCCTGAGAAGAAGAGGAAGTCTGGGAGAGACATCAGGCTCCGGCAGAGCAACCTTGGGGTGAGTATCATTTCTTATCTACATGCATGAAATTAAAAGTTTTTTCCCATTTATTCGAACCGTTTTATTTTGACAAAATAAAAAAAGTTTCCTTTATGAAGAAGCAATAATTAGAGAAAAAGAAATTGTTTATACATGAATGATTATACATGAGATATTTTGATATAACAATTAATGTGTTTCTTTATTTTCTTTTTTCTCTTTTTTTCTTTCTTCCTATCCCAAATATTTCTTCGGGATTAAATATTACATAAATTGGTGCAAGAAAGCAAAATTTATTAATACATTCAATATGTAAGTATTACAAATAAAGAAGACTAAAAGATATTTTGATTTACGTTGCACTTTCCACGTTTCCGGCGTTTTTATATTTGTGGATTCAATTAGATTGTTTATTTTATTTATATTATTAAGAGATTGTTCAATGTTTTAGTATGCTAACTTAAACACGTTATATTTATTTTCTTCTTTCATAGCAATCCGTTCCGAAAAAGACTATAAGTATAATCGAAACTCGAAACGTTAACCGTGTGTATTGTTTGTTTGTTTAATAAATTGTTTCTATATTTTAATCCAATATCTCTCTTTTAGCGCTCGATCGTGATTTGGCCGTTTAAACATGCATAGCTAAAATTATAAAGTTTATAAGAATACTATAAACTACAATTCTTTTCTCGATAGCTAATATTTATTTAATTATTATTATGCATTTAAATATTAAATTTAAATATCATGCTATACTATGATATACTATGCTAAAGTTAATGTTTTTTTAATGTAGGATTTTTTTCGGATAAAAGAGCCTATTAGCAAAAACAGGGTTTGCTATTTATACATTATCCTTATAAATTTTAATTTTTATGTTTATTAATATTTATTTAATTATATTTGCAATTTATATATATTTATATATATTATATAGCGCATCGTCGATTTGACAACTCGGGACTTGGCAGTCGGCGAGGCTGGCGAGGCTGGCGAGGCGAGTGGAGAGGCGCGAGACGCGATACCTTATACCTGAAATGCGTGGCATCGTAGCACATCGTGGCAACGTCGCATAGCCGGCGCGTGCTAAACCAGCTACACGTCATACCTCAAGAGAGAAGAAGACAGCCGAGACAGCAGATCGTATGTCTGTTCTTTTCTCCTCGCTCGAAGCTTGCCGAGCACCGGGCCCGGGACCGGCCGAGCGCGGCCGCCGCGGCCAGCATATCCCCCCTCCTAAATCGTAGACATAGCACGGAAGAGAACCACAATATTGTGGACATTACCGACATATTCATAGACATTGGCCACGTTAGTTCAATGTCCACATTTTGTGGACATAGAGGCGCTTCAAAATAAAGTTACAGCGAAATCGCGCCCGTGGCCTCTCTCAGGCTTCTCTCTGGTAGCGTTCATAAGTTTAGTTTAATTTCGAGCTTAAGTTTTTTTTATTGTTAAGTATATAGCGCCCATAGTTTACGCGATGCTATACTTCCGTTTCATTGGCTAGGGTCATTACTACATTGACAGAATGCATTTTTTGAAACTCGAGCAAGATCAACTATTTCAAATCCAAATATCCTCTCGACAAAATATTATAAAACATTCTTCGAAAGATGTTCCTAAAAAATAATAGATAATAAAGTTTGAAACTAAAATCCCCCTCCAGTTTCATTTTATTTCTCTTTTATTCGATAATTTTCTTCTAAATGGCTTGAACGTGGATACGATCATAAATTCGAGCCGTGTTATCTCGTTTCTGTTTTCTCGCCGATAAAGTCGGAGTTACAACAAGGGCGGGCATGTCCGTTTCAGCCACTCAACACCTATGAACAATTTGGAAAAACGCTCATGATAACACGCCGTGGATCTCGTTCTGCTTATCGGCCCCTTCCCAACGAATCGTGTTATGCCGAGATTGGTAATCCGCTCGGCTGTTTGGATACTGACGCTCCTCTTTCGCCTCGTCGTGACAGAAAATAAAACGTGTCCATCAGGTATCTGTCGCCACAGTTATCAGACTTCTTCATCCGTCCTTCGGAACAATTCTGCAAACGCTCGCGAAAGCGACAAATATGTAACGCATGTTGGAACGGGCGATAAAATGAGTCTTTCGAAAGTCGAACTAATCGACCCCCATTTTTTGCACATTTCTGGATTTTAGCGCATGATTAATTTGTAATTTCAATGATTAGTTTGTAACTTCGTCGATTTTCTGTATCTTTTATCTCAGGAAGTTAATTGGCTTCTTTTTGGCCTTTAAGAGGTTCCAATAATAAGAATATCACGAAATAATGATAATGTTTATTCATCCAAGCGCGACATTCGACCTTCCTCATTTTTTCCAGAACAAAACGTTCTCCTCTTGGATTCTCGAGAGGATAGGCTGGCGCACGATTCCTCCGGAAGCTTTTGGAGGCAAAGACCATCTCGTGGAAACGAATCGATCGAAACTGTCGGATCAGGCTCGTTCCCGAACAAGATCTCGCGACTTCGAGTAGCAAGAAATATTATAGATCTCGAGGAAGGATACAAAAACACCAGTGCAAACAGAAGGACTTTGATGGACTATAACGGTCCAGTTATAATGGAGGATCCCGATGATACGAGCGATCAGAATCTCGCGAGTCACGTTCGCGTCAAAAGATACGATCCGATCGTTCGTCGATCGAACCGCTCGGTAAAGTTGGTCGATTCGTTTCCGCGAAATTCTCAGCTCAGGACCGACGCGGCCAGCATATTCGGCAATTCGATGTTCGAAGGATCACTCTCGGATCGCGAGAACCGATCCGATAGTCCTACCGTTGTGGATGATACCGTCGTCTCGCGCTCGCGGCGCAAACGAGGGGTGCTGTCGAAAAGCGGATATCGCAAGAAACGCGTCAAGGGAAATGTCGGGCATACGAAGCAGCACATTGAGATAAAGTCTCGCAGGAAAAAAACGAAGGATCTAAGCTCGAGTATATGTTGTCGTTGATTTCACACGTTTCAAAACACATCGAAAGTCGTGTATCCGTACCTTACTAAATACTATTCGATTCTCAAGGGATGTTACAAGGGATGATATTTTTTACGAATCGAATAAAACTCAAAATTAGACGGTCGACATTAAAGAAAAAGTTTGTTGCTCAGATCCTTAAATTATCTTATTATTCTTTAATCTGAGAAACAGACCTAAAATAGATACAGAGAAGAGTTGTTATTTACGCTAGGCATATTTATAGCAAAAAAATCTTAGATAAATATATTTGGAGCCGTATAAAAAATGAAACCTTTACGAGAGAGTACTTTAAAACTGAAAAAACCTATTTTTAACTTATATTGTGTAATAGACACAATATAGAGTATATAGACCACCCGCAACATCGCGAATATATAAATACTAGACGAATGTGAGCTTGAACTTTCAGTTTCTCAGAATGAATTTCTTCTCATTATCTCATTTATTTGTAGGAGAAAAAAATAAAAATAAAGGAATCCGAATGCCCGTCAGAACGACCGACGAGTCCAGGATAGAAAAAAGGGAGTCCGGAAATAGCGAGTTAAACACCGACATTGACACTGCCAGCGTCGAGGAAGCAGGAGGCTTAATTAGCCAGAAGGAAAACGTATTATTAACAAACAATAGAAGTCTCGCTAAACAGCGAGAGGAGAACACCGTTGTGTTACCCTTCGTGCATACCGGAAGAGCGGAATTGCGCTTTCGCATTGAAAAACTTCCCGTGAACGAGTCGTCGTTCATCAGTCCCAACCGCTGGACGGATTGTCCCGTCGGGACCATCAGCCCCTGTTCGATTACGTCACCGAAATACAACGCGAGCGACGAACTTTTCGATCTCAATGTCACGAATCTCGAACTCGGCCCGAATTTCGACTCCGTCGCAGGAAGGAAGGCTGATAATTTAACAGTGGAGATTACGCTGAAGAAACTAGATCGCGGGAGTAACGCGTCTGCCCCAGAAACGAGCGATCCCGAAAGCACGTCGTTCTACAACACGGAATCTCATCCGGTTAGATCCAACGTGCCGGGAATCGAGGACGACCGAAATACGGAAAACGGAAACTACGATCGCACGAATGAGATGTCCGCGGGATTCTCGGACGAGAAGTCGCGCGCGAAGAGAAACCAGGAAATTATGTCTAAGCGCTATCTACGAAGTGATAAGAACGCGAAGGGATCGAGACGTCTCAAGGACGCCGAACAAGGAACCGTGATCGGAGACGGCAAGCGTGGAAAGACGGGGGACAGAAGGACTCGCGGTAATCGCGCTGTAAGGTCGATCGAAGAGATTAAAAATCTTGCCGAAAAGTTAATCGTCAAAGTAAGGAACCGTTCGATTAAGAATCCGCTTCCTTGAGGATTGTATTTTAAATTTACTGTAGATACCCTTCGTTTTCAGATAAACGAACTGCAAGTGTACGTGAGTAATCGTACTGAGACTCTACGTGTGAGGGAATCCTGTAAAGACGCGGTTTGCGCGGTCGACGAGGAGGAACCGAGGACCTCCTCTCTGGAGAAGAAGGACGTCTCGAGTTCCACGTCCAAGATCGCCAAGAACGTCGACGGCCGTCAACGCTTCGCGAAGGAGACGGCCTTAGCGGGTAAAAGAATATCTAAAACGCGTTCTGGCGGCTCGAGATTCGCGCGGGGGGAGTATCGGACGAGCAGGAGATCGCGTCGCAAGTGGGGCAGGTGGATGGATTGGAGCAGCTGTAGCGTCACCTGCGGCAAGGGTCGACAGATTAGGTGGCGGCATTGCCTGCACGATTGCAACGACGCGGAAACCGAGATGGAGGAGAAAGCGTGCCAATTGCCGGCCTGTCCTCCAAGCAAGTTCCTCGGAATATTCTGAAAGATACTCCTCCTATAGAATCACTTGTTGATGTAGCCGCGCTTCGTAAACAAGAATCATCTCGAGTTTTGCTTCTCGATAAGGAAAGTTCGCGAAGTATTAAATTCTTTGACACCATTTTTTATTTTATTCTCTTTTTTTTCTGTGGGTAACACCGTTTTCGTACAAAGACTTTTATGACTTCGGATCACGTGCTCATATTTTACATTACGTAGGAACTATCAAAGATGCAATTAACGATCGATGATGAGTCACTCCGGGAAGATAATTTAAACGACGAAATTCTTAAAATTCGCGCGTTATCGCCGTACGAATGAATTTTGTACAGCCTCGTGAACCTTCCTTGCTTATCAATCCATGTGTAACACCGTTGTATTTCGCATAACTGTGTAACAAATCGTTTGATGTATATTTCTCATCGTCTCATTATCAAATACATAATATATTATACAGGACTCTTAAACAATAATCTCCTTCTTCGCCTTCAGTATTCACAAATAACGAGTGCGTTCATCGCTTAAAGAGTAAGTCTGTCGCAGCTCAATCATCGTATTCATTTTCTACAAAGTCACACGAGATACGATTGTCCGCCTCTTTGCTAATAATCGTGTCAGAAAATGTTAACGAGCGGATACTTTCGGTATACGTGCAGGTAGAAATGAATCTATACAATGCTTCCTTCCCCTTTTTTCTTAATCAAATGCCGCAGGATTTCGCTCGATCAGCAATCTGCACACTTTTGTATGTTATAAAATTTGATATCGTACAATATTTATTAAGTTTTCTACAATACAATTTTCTTTTACGTTCGTTTTCAGTGATACTGACATAGAAAAATGTTAATAAAATTCGATCCATTTAACATTTTTATCTCATCAATTTAGGCGTAACGTAAGAATCGAAGTGTATTGTGAGCAACGTATAATTCACCTATTATTAAGCTAGATGACATGATAGTATTCTCTATAAGCAATTATTTGTCAAAGAAATATTCAACAAATACAAATGTATCATGTTTATGCGGCGAATTTTATTACAATCGGAACAATTATCACGTCATTAGTGTAAATCTTCAATCATCAACAGTTCAACATTTTTTTATCTTCTGCCTGGACACTTGGATAAAATATCCCTCGAGACCACTTTTAAATGCATGGCAAAATGGACATTTGATAATAAAATGCAATTGTTGACAAAGATTGTAATTTGTAGCCTGCAAATATAATTAGTATCTATTTTTCTTTCATCGAACATAATTATTTTATATGTCGATTATCCGACACATTTATTGACAAACAATCTGCGAAATATTCTCATGCATGGCACATTCTTAAATGCTGATTTAAACAAAATGCGCCTTATCGATATCTAATTTACATTTTGATGTTATGCTGCGTCTCACTTCTGGACTAAGTGCACAATAAAAAAAAATTGCTACAAAATAACGATACACGATATAGTGTCGAAATGTTGTACAATCGAACATTCGTGAAATGAGAATTAAGCGAATGAGAAAGACCATGTCAATGTAACGCTTTGAACTATTTAATATTCGACTTTACTATTCAAGAGAACAGCGTCACATATACAAATTGATCACAATGATAAAACGCACCTATTCTTCGCGCGCACGTATTCACGCATACATACAAATGCTCCTACACTCATGCACCGTTACGTAATCAGTAAGTATCAATGGTCGCATACCGTGCGCATTGATACTCATATAATTTTGTCCTAGATTAAAAGGACGCAAATCAGTCACCATTGTAAATTGCAATCTTACCTATCACTCGACTACTTAAATCGTGAACGCTATGCTTGACAACTTTGAGCTTTGTTTTAACATCGTCAACCTATCTGCAATTGCAACTATCCAGTAGATCTGATACGTGTATGTCAGTTTGCGGTCAAAACTTGATGTTCACAGCTAAGTTGCACACTTTTGGCTAATCATTTTACAAGAACCAGTCACTCGTGTGGAAGAACCAAGGCGCATCTCGTAATATTGTGTATATATATATATATATATATATATATATATATATATATAAAGTTCGTTTTCTTTTTATATATAAAACCGCAGTGACTTCGTCGTGATCTATGAGATCAGAATACATCACTATTAAAATAGTATATTTCTTGCTTGTTCGACTTGATTGTTCTCGTCGGAGGAACAATAAGCCAATATGTCTATTTGCTGCTCTTCACCACCGGCCAGCACTCGCACATCTCGATCCGCATCAACGCGCATTTTCGTGAGTATTCTTTCCACTTCTTCCATCGCTTCCATGCCCAAATTGTCCACTAAAGATAAAAAAGTACGAAATAAGATGCAATATACAGAATCAGCGCGACATATTAGGATGATATTATTAATACTTACAACCCATCGCAATCACATCCGTCGCTATAGTTCTCGCCACGGCTAATCTTACGTTAGGTACTCTGTCGCGTGACAAAGTTATCAAACATGGTAACATTTCCTTACAGAACTTCTCTCCCGTGATCGCGTTGTTGCGGATCAGTTGGGCGCACAGGAGCGCATAAGTTTGCCGGTATGTCCACTTATCAGCGTCTAAAACTAGAGTCTCTCGAAGCTCGAGAATAAGGGACGTCGCCAGGACGTCCTCGGTGGACAAATAGCACATTATTTGCGTAATCTGAAGGAATTTAAGTTCAAATTTGTAGGCGGAACAATTATAAATTGCAATATATGCGAGAAGTCCAAATATCCTACCAGTTCAAGCGCGATGGTTCTAACGGCGGCAACCTTATCTACAAGCAATTGAATAGACAGCGGTGCGATACTCCGGGCCACGTCGCTCGGGCTGAACAGGCTCACAATCTCGAGCAATTGCGTGGCCAGTTCCTCCCTGAACCTCCAGTTCCATTCGTTATCCGTGGCGAGGAAGTCGCTTAACCTTGGTAGATATTGACAGCGGTCGGCGGGTTTAAGTATTTTCAGAAAGATCGCAAGGTGCTTGAGCACACCTATTCTGACCTCGTCCAAATCCTTGATAAAACCGTCATAGATTGGCACGAGATCAGTGGCAGTGAGGTCTTCGCCTAATATCATGGCAATCTCGTGAATGCTGGATGCTAGAGTACGCCTGACCTTCCAGTGTTTCGCGCTCGACAACGACTGGTAAGCCTTTTTTAAGTAGTGCCAGTTCTCTTTGCCCAGCGTAAACGCGACTGCGGGAAAACTGAAGGCACAATGATGCGGGATTTCGGCACCCATGTCCACGCATTGCTCTGGATCGGCCATCGATACGTAATAATTGATTAATTCCTGAGGTACGATCTCTTGTCCATTATGTTTCGCGTTTAAGCTCTCATAAGATTCGTCATTCTTGCCTATGGAATCTATGTAGCACATATGATATAGATATTTTCTAGGTAGAGCGTCTAGGGTACAATCGAGGTTACACTCTTGGGTGTCGTCCAACGAATCCGCCCTCGGAAAACAGTCTTCTTCTTCATCATCATCATCTTCTTCCTTTTGTTCATCGAATTTATCGACTGATTGCTCGTTTATGTTTGAATCATCCTCATTCGAATTCTCGACGAGAATTGAAGTGAATTTGGAAGACCAGAAGAACGAGCAATTTTCCTCGGTCAAATTTTGTGACGTTGCCGTCGCGTTCTGGGCATTATTACGATTCATCACCGATTGCCTCGCAGCATGGGTAAGTTCATCATCCAGCGGTATACCCGGAGGTATATAATAATATAAAAATGGATTATATTTCTCAGTTTCCTCCATCTCTTTCTTGAGTTTATGTTCATTACACATTATTCGAAGTTCCTGGAAATCAAATCAGAAATATAATAATTTTACATTTAAACTTTAAAGAGCATACACACATGAATTTATAAGTTTACAACGAACTTTGCACGTAGAATTATAATAAAACAAATTATTTTTTAATTAAAAAATTAACTATTCTTCGTGATTTCCAAGATTAAAGAAAGATTAAAAATAAATATAATTTCCGTTGTTCTTGATATAAGACAAATTTTAATAAATATAAAACGTTACGATATAACATTTAAACATACTTCATATACGTCTCTTTCGCGATCTTTTTTTTCTGAGGTATCCAATATTTTAACGCTATCATGTCTCACATTCATCACAGGCAGATAAAACGAACTTTTGCTACTATCGTCGATATCTGGTATTTGACTTTTGATCGCACCTTTCATAGGAAAAATTCCTTCGTACGAGTAACGTAGGCTGCAAAAAAAACACATTTTTAGATCAATATGAACACGAATTACAATAGTAGTAGGAAAGTGTTACGCCACTATACCTGCGGATATTATCCTGCTTACTGGTATACACTAATTCGCCGTTCTTATTGTACGTGACTTCGGCGAACTGTTTGGCGAAGGTCGATATGAACGGTCCGAGTATTTGAAAGGCCGATATTCGCACCCACTTGGAGTCATCGTTCAAGTGTTTAGCCAGTATGTCCGCAAGCAACAATCGGCGATGTTCAGGCGTCGAACAGCAGGCGACCGGCATCATGACCTCGACGCACGCTTTTCGCACGTTCCACACTCTGTCGCCGCACAGATCAACAAACGTAGGAATCTAGAGACAATTCGAATGTCATCAGTAAACTGGACGATACCGCTAAGTTCATATCAGACTGAAATGCGACCATGATTCTTTAGCTTTCCATTTTTATATCTATGAATAAGACTTACCAGCTTGCTATACACGTTCTCCTTTCCCACAGCGGTGCACATTTCCGCAAAGTGAGTAGCGCAGATTCTCCTCACCATCATGTCGTTATCCTCGCATAGGTCTAGGTATCGTGGTAGAAAGACCGTCTCTGTAAGTTCGCTACCAATCAGCGGTGCCAGTCTACACATGAGCTGCGAATTGATATAGAATATGGAACGTTGAAAAAATAAATAAGCGCAATGAAAAATTTAAACGTAAACAGATACGCGTTTATGCCGCAATTTTAATTTCAGGCGCTTCTCAAAATCATTCTGATTACGAAAATTAAGTTCTAGTTAAATTCTAATTAAACATTAAGCATATGCGGACGTACTTAAGTAAAGTATAAAATTATAACGTACGATAAGAGGGGACAATATTTTTTAAGTATTAAGTAATATTTACAAAAATTACATTAGAGTATTATGTAACAGGTGAAATACATCGTTCCGTTCCGCTATCAAAGCTGGCTGTGATATGAATCGATAGCACCACATCACAACCACTCTGATAGGAGGAACAGTCGATTTTATTCAATCAGCCTTCCGTGAGAGACGTGCATCAGTTAATGGATTAGCGCTTATTGTACACAAGATTTACAACTACATTTATGTTACGTACAAAACGGCATATTTCGATCTCGATAAAGATAAAAAGATTTATTTGAGTTATTACAAATTGCATAATCGCATTTAAATAATTAAATTGCGCAAAAGTACCGTGATCAAACGTATTTACATTAATTACGTTGAAAAATTAAATCACAACACGAAATAATAATAATGCAAATCCATCCTTTTTATTTTGAAAAACAGCATACGGATATTGATAACATAAATTTATACGATTACATGCAACACAAATTATTTTACTGTAAACACCCTCCTTTTTTTATAATTATGTGTAAACATATTTTTCTTAACTTCACTTTTCAAAAATTATTATTTGCAACGTAAAATATATAGGCAGAAACAATACTTTTATTTATACTCATTCGCTATTTGTACTTTCTGCTTATTCCAACTAACCATTCCTTAGTCGCTAAATGTCGAAATAGAGAGAAATTCGCCGCTAATTTTTTTCGCGCATTCAAAACTCGTTGAATTGTGAGTGCCGCAACGCTCATCAAAGCTGGCTGTGATATGAGCATCATTACATCAGCATATTACAGCCACTTTGTGAGCACCGCGAGCACGCTCTCCTCCTTGCAGTCGAGGATACAATCTCCAGAACGTCTCGCATGTTACAATCCTTTCGCGCTTCCGCACGGTGTAAACGGAGAGGGCGATGCGTAAAACGGCGATCCAGATCGTCAAAAATGGCTGTGATATGAAATTCAGAGGAGCAACACGCCACAACCAATTTGACGATTGGATCGCGTTCCTTCCTGCACGGCGCTTATTCGTCGGACGGAGTCTTTCCGTGGTAATTTCTCAGAATGGATCGCGTAATCTTCTCTCGTGAAATTTGATGCAAATGTGAATATAGCGTCACGGTGATCTTTCGGTAGACCTTTCCGTTTGTTCGTTCCATTATCCCGTCCTACGCGCTTGTCCCCAGATGCGTCGCATGTGTTATCGATTCAACAGGTATATATATCGACGAAAGCGGAAAGCGGAATCTTCTAGACGATCGATTTTGCGGGCCAACTTACCAAAATGGCTGTGATATGACTCGAAACATTCCACAACCAATTTGATGTATCGGACCGCAAAAGGTATATCCCCGTTCATGATGCTCTAACGGCGCTCCTCCGAACGACGTGTCGTCTTCTCGCCTCTCCATCGCCTTTCTCACGTCTCGCACGTTGTCTCCTCACCCCGCTCCTCTCCTGTTCTGCCACTCGATTTTCCTCCACTTTTCCTCCCGTTCACTTAATCATCGGAGCGTGTTGAAAACGGACACAATTTTGATCATCAAAGCTGGCTGTGATAGTCGAACTCTATGACAAACCAACTTTGATGGTAAAAGTATGCCCTGTCTTTCGTCGGGATGCCGGTATTCGCGTTTTCCACAAACACTCCACGCTCCTTTCGCCTCCAATTCCGCTTTCTTTTTGTTCATAAAAATCTTCGATCGATGATGGCTAAGTATTTCCTCGCTTCTTTAATCTTACTCCTAAAGGATGTGAACCGCGTCTTTGCCGGTAAACTTCTCTCTTTCCCTTACTTTTTCTCCCTCTCCTTATTTCTGCTCTCATTCTTTCTTATATTCTTATCGCTATGTTTCTTGTTTCGGATTTGACAACTCCTTTTTTTCAGCTAGCGCGATAAACCGTGTAATTTTCTCATCGCGCGATTCTCATTACTCTTCGCGCAACGTCGCCGAGGCGAGCGGACGCCGCATGAAAGACAAGATAGTGAGACGCGATTGCGTAAGAACATCTCACTACCCATGTCTTTCAGGAGGAATCCGTAAATATGAAGGAACGATTTCGGAGGGTCGATATTCTCGACTTCGCACACAAAGTAACGCGACCGCCGCGTGTGATGTATTTCTAGTCTAAAGAAATTTTTTTCGCGCGTCAATGACGAAAATTCGACATAAAATAAGCTATACAAATGGCAAATCTGAGAAAATCGTGATTATCTTAAGAAATTATATTTGTTTAACATTATATTTTATATTTTATAGTTTATATTTATATTTTATATTTTTTATTTTAAGTAATTATATTTACTTAACATGTCGTTTTTCCTGTCCATTTAGATCACGTGTATACCACCGACGATACATCATGCGATAATTATTTTATACTCAAAGTATTAAATGTCCTGAAAGTTCAACGTTTCAGGCACGGAACGTGTTAAGAATATTAACTTGTAAATATTGAAAATAAAAATATCAGGAAAATATCCTTTTTCATCTATTTTTTCTACATTCATCATCTACGGAAGAGAAATAAACAATAAAAACATTCGATTTACAGAATTATTTTCTCTGAGATAATTTAAGGATTTTTTTACAATCCTACCGTCTTTCATACGTATCTTTTCTTTAATCTAAGATAACAATGTAACTTGAAGAATATGTTACGTACAGTCTCTTTTATGTCAAGTTTTCGATTATCTTTCGGCTCTCGCGACAAGAAGAAGAAAACGAATGAAACGCGGGAAACTTACGGAGATATTCGCGGTTCGGACATGTTCGTCGTTCATCGTGGGACAGATCAAGCTTTCTATCGTGGGACAGATAACATTCTCGATCGTGTCGTTGTCAAGGAGGCCTCGTTTCACCAACATTGTCAGCGCGCTTTGGGCCATTTGCCGTACCTGTAGAGCAAAAACGTCTCATAATATTTACATCGCCGCTGGGATATTTCGGTTTTTGCCCTTAAGAACGCGTTCAAAACACAATATAGGCATGCAGCGTGACGTGATCACTTGCCTGGTTGTCCAGGTCGCTCAGGTATTTCATCACGATACCGAGTAGGTGATTGCGGAGAACGTCGCCGAAGAGATGCGGCGCCTCGTGGCAGATAATCGCCACATTCGGAATTTGCTCCACCAGGTCCGACCGCACCAAAGAATCTGTGAACAGAAACTGTACATTAGTGTGGTTTTTCGAAAACACAGGAAGAGCAGTTTTAATTTTCATTTCGATTTCTAGCAATACAAGAAGTTTCGCAAGAAATCGGATTTAATTAACCGGATCGAACGCGAATAAACTCGCTGTAATGTTCTCGCGATCTTTATTCGAATAATGTGTTTCGAAAATGGATAATATTAATTTTGTCTAAAACAAACGTTAGAAGAATGCCATAGATACATAATAAATATTATCGTCCTTTCGAATTAGTAAACTTTCGAGAAGGATCTGAGCGTTTCCGAATCTCGTGGACCAAATAAGAGAATTGAGCAATGAGAATTCATAACACGTGTTAATTTAAATTACTAGATTGCACCGATAGGTGCGAGCAAATTTAAGTTCCGAAAGTACCCCCGAACCTAAGATAATATCAAAAATCTATTTTAGCAGCGACGAACTAAATTTTATAGAAATCCAACGGACACAGAGAGTTAGTTATAATACTGCTTGAACAGATTAAATTGTTGTTTTCCCTTCGAATATTACCTAGGTGTCATGTTGATACCACGTGCTATCGTTTCCCCGCGAATTCGAGAGTCACGTGCGACATCCACGCAGGAATCCCGGGAAGAAAAGCTTTCGAGTAAAGCTCCTTGGACGATCTACACGCTACTGAGGGCACGCGGGTAAATGTGGCGCGGGAAGCATAGCTTTGCGAAATGCGATGGAGGGGGATGCTAGAAGCGGGGGTGCTACAATCTGTGTGGGGCCTCACGATAGGACCGTGGGCCAAAAGACTAACTCAGTGGAAGGGATGCGTGGAAGAAATAGGGAAAAAAAAGAAGGGAGGAACGAAAGGAAATGACGTACATGTACTCTTTCGTGAGGCCCGACGCCCGGCATCCCTGATTCTTGAACGTCCTTGAAATTCGTTCTTCCCTCTCTGCCTTTTCCGTTTCTCTCTCACTTTTTACGAAAACCGCGGCTCCCCACACGTTTCTTTTCTTTTTCTGCCTGTCTTGCTCTCTTGAGGCTCTTTTGAAGGACTCGCAAACCGCTTTTTCATTTTCTACACACAGCTAGATCGCCATTAATCATCGCCGAAAACCTATTTTCCTTTCTTGCCTTTTCTGTCCCGGTACGCGCCTGATTTTTGCCTGATTGGGCGTTCCGTCAAAAATACCCCGCTGTCAAAGATTCAGCATCACCACGTGCATTCCTCTACGAGATATGGGGGAGAATATCTTTGTTGGCGTATTTGAGTCTTTTTGGAATTTTTACTTTTTTGGTAAAACGGTAATTATTGCATGAACCACGATTAATTAAATCGTAGAGATTACGGTAGAAAACCAATATTCTCATCGCAATTTAATAATAAATTTTGACGATAAAAATATTAGTATAAAAAAATTTTCTCACAATAACTGATTAGAATTATTTTTGTGTGGTTAAGAATCACATCTCTTATTGATAAGTAGTAATAATGTAAATAGTATCAAACGTGGAATACATGCGCACGTGTTTTACAAGCGGCCATCTTAAAAATGGTGCCATCGAGATTTCGGCCATATTCAACAAATCAACAGCCCATATTCAATATTCAAAAAATATGAAATTACAGTACACATAACAAATAAAAAAAACGTGAAGTCATGAACACAGATATAAATTAATATCCTTATTTATTGTAATTTGGCGAGGAATTCATGTATTTATGTATCCAATCACAAAGAATCAATCGTGAATTTACTGTCAAGTCTCACGAAAATACTATTTTTTGATTTATTACCGTTAACAATTTTTATCATTTACGTTGTATTTGATTAAAATAGTAACTTTGTGTGAGAAATTTATCGCTAATAATTGAATTAATTTCTTAAGAAATTGAGATATCGGTTTCCGTAATAATGGCGGGTTACATCTCGAAAGGCAAAATAATATATATAATAAATAGATATATATAGATATTTTGTGACTAAAATAATTTTTTTGAGATTAGTTCATATTGTTTATAAGAATACGGAAAAGGAATGCACTTTTTATTTCGATGGCCGCATCTCCATTTTCACGAAAGATCGAGACCCTCTTCGAGCGCTCGAGACTGGATTTTACACCAGTTTCGGGCCCCCCTAGTTTTAAGCTACGAGGTCAATCCCCTCAAAAATCAAGGGGAGTTCGACTTCCCTTCGTCGAGCGGCGTATCCAAAAATACGTAAACGCCGAATAAAACGCACGCGTGTCGCGTGCCCCTGAACCGGTGCTGCTGATGCACGTACATCGCGGCTCCCCTTCCGCATGTCTTCCCCCCCCCCCTATACGGAAAAACATCGATGGTGGCACGTGTTCACGGACAAGATGTTTCGCGGTTCACCTCTAAAAATAGCCGGTTAAGACACCGCCACCTTTGGGGTACTGCACATCGGGATATACCCGTCGCATCATCCCTCGTGTACTACATCACCATTTCCGGATGGGCGACATGGACTGCGCGTTCATATTGCGTAGTGCCCCGACTGGTTTTCCAGCCAATAGATAAGATTTGAAAGCTGAATTTTTTTCCAGACACTGCGGGAGACGATTATTTTTTTTTACAAATTCGTTACAAGTATTTAATTTAGATATTTGTACGATCAAGCGTCAACATTTTCTATCATAATGAAACTAAATTACGGGTAATAAGCTTGTTACGTTGTCAACTTTCCGTTTTATAATTCAACAATTCCGTAGTACCGGATATCACGGTTCGTCATAAACATACAACTGTCGTTAATTTATATTTTGCATTAAGAGTATTTAATTTGCCAAGTTAAGTTGCCAAGGGAGAGCTTGAGTGTTTGAGATTGCGAATCTGGCACATTTTATAATATACATTGCATCCTAGTCTTAGAAAATATATTTTCTCAGAGGTTTCTCCACGAAGCGGAGAGAGGCAACGATGTGATATTGATTGATTGTTTGATTCCGTCGAAAAAGGCGTCTTCAGCTCTGATCATGCGATAGGGCGCCGTACTTGTTTCCAAGGGAGAGCTTGGGTGTTTCAGCCTGCGAATTTGGCACATGCGGGTTTCATCCCCATGTAAACCAGGAAGGTCCTGAGCGGAGGATATTAACGTGAACTGGATAGCTTAAAAATGGTGAAGAGCAGTCGCTCGGAATGCGAAAGATCCGAGTTCAATTCTCGGTCCAGTCGATCGCGCTTGATATTTTTCTCGCTCCTAAACAACGACACACTTCTTCTTGCTAGGCAAAACAGCGTCTTGCACAGTTCTTAAAATAGTTTTACTCTCTTTCCTATAATGAAGATACGCTTTTTCATTTTGTCTTCACAAACTCGATAAAAAAAAATCATTAGCTTAATCTTAATATGTTAAATTTGTGATATTGTTATCCATGATAAATGCAGGTAAGATAAAAGAGCTAAGCTTAGAATATAAATTCAACGCTAAAATGCACAAGAATATTTAGCGCGTTTGAGGGGGTTCTTGAAAGAGGAAAAAGGCCTGAGTTGAATTGGATACGTTCTTGGGAAAAGAATACATCGGTTTGGTGCATTTTGTACATTTTTCTAGAGGCGACTTCAGGTAAAAGGAATGTTTTTTCAAAAGAACTGGACCGTAGGGTCGATGTTTATCAAGATATACATCGATGAAATATTTTAGAACTGACCATTCCCGGCCATTTCTGCGCACCATGACAGTAAAAACTGCATTTCCGTCTAAACGATTTTTCTTTTCCTTACTCATCATAATCCTCTCATCTCCCAAAAAATCCGTCTGTCGAGAACGACATTTAACCAATTTTTAATTTTTCATTGGAAATTAATAAATTTTAATTTGTATCCTCATTGCGCATTTAACACCAAATATTCAAGTAATCGCTTTACTTGCTTAATTTAAAAGTACTTCATATCAATAAAAGAGGTAATTTGGTTACACTTGGTCAAACATAAACAACATAATCAACCAAAGAATATAATTAAAATATCGATCTTTAACATCATTCATTTATATTTGTATGTTTGAAGACATCTTCTTGATAAAATAGCAATCGTATAAACTGATATTTCATATTAAATATTTTTATCAAATATAACATTAGTTTTTCTAATCAAACAATAATGTAACATTTAAAGAACTTATAGATACATGCAGTTTGTTTTATTCGTTCAAAATTTTGTTAATTTCATTGACTTTCGTCAGTTAAGAAATTACTTGTCGTACAGATATTTTCTTTCAATTAATTTTCTATTTCTCTAAATTAATGGTCGTTTTTCTGAAGCTCGCAATCGAAAATAAACATACAAGAACGAATTATCACGCGATTCGATCGTGTAATGAAATAATGCGTCCACCGCATCGATGGACCGTCTGCACGTGTCTCGGATATCAAGAGGTGCCGGAAGGATGCATCGTCTGTGAATCCTGGTACCAGCATGCGTGCTGGCTTTTACGCAAGATTTCTTCGTAGCCAAAGATGGCAATGTTTAAATTAAGAAACGGCCGAGTGGGTTTACGCTCGAGACCGGGGGCTGTGCTTTCTCGTATAAATATCGCGGCGGCTTAATGCCATATCCTCGAATCCACGAGGCTTCCGGGCACCACGGCGCGTGCCATACCGGAAGCGAGGGCACGTCGTCGTCGTCTTTCGTCGTTGCCCCTAACGATAACGCTTACTTTTCGCCGCACCATCTTGTCCTTCTCCTTCGACCCTAACGAAAACGACCCGTGCCCTGTCTTCTCCCCAAGGAACAACCCCGATACAGCCGGCTGCTGATATTTATACGTTTCCTGTGGCAACACGTCAAAGGGTCCCCTCTCTCTTTCCCATTCAAGGAGATGACGTGCCCAATTTTGCAGTGAAACACAAGACATTACTTCGGTAATGGAAGAACTATGCGCGACAAGCTTCGATGACCGTGGTTGAGTATACTGCATTTTTTTTAGATTTTTGCTTAGAAATTTACTGACTCTGGTGACATGTTTCCATCTTTTGATACGTTCGATTTTTCATGATATGTGTGATGTTACACTGTACAAACGTGAAAATTCAGCAGAACGGACCTTAAGATATTCGACTATCTTTATACACATTTTATTAAATTTCGGTAAGGAGTTGTTGATATTGTTAATATTAGCAATATCAACCGCAAGTTTCTCGTATCAACGGGATTATTTAAACTTTAAACGAAGCCTGTTCAAAGAAAATTTAATTTCTAGCAAAGTGATCGGCATTATTTTGATAAAGAAAGAAGAGTTACGTATATGGTAGGCTTTAAAATGTGTAATCGATGCGGTGCTCGCAGTTTTTGTGAAGTATCGATCACGAGCTTAGAATAAAAATACACGTTGTATAATTTTGGTAGGTATGACAGAACCTCTAACGGCCTCAACCGCACGAGAGACAAATTTCTGAAACTTTTTGCACATCCCCCGATAACATCATGAATATCGTGGAAATCAATAATATTCCGCAAACTATCGAATAAATATATTTTGTTCTTTCGTTTGCAATCGACATATTACGCAGCTTAAAATTATTGTCTATAAAATATATTCTGCGACCATATCATTCTTAGTTTTAGTAAATAAATTGCGTCAATTATATAAGCAAGTTTAAAATAAAAAGCATAAAGCTATGCAATAAAATAATTTTGAAAACACGATTACAAAGCGAAAATTTCAGCAACCAGTCACCATCTTCGACATGCGTGAGTGGTGTGAAAGATTTGGCTCAGAAATTAATAACATTTTCAATCCTTCCACATCCAACGTCTCTACAAAGGTGCAAAAAAATGTGCGGCAATGAATTTTTTACAATTTATTATCATTGCTCTCGATACAGCGTATAAAACATTAAAAAGCAATATTGACATTGTAAAATAAAGCAGTAAAAATATAGACACGTAGAGTTTAATAAAAAAAATCCTCTGCTTCAAAGGATACACAAGAAAATAAGCCACACAAATAAGCGTATAAGAAATAAGCTGTTAGCCGAAACGTCTTTTAACTGTTTTTGCAGACTGTTAGCTCCGCAAAAGCTACAATTACATATTTTAAATTGCTGCAACGCCTGAGCAATTGTGCAAGCAATTTAAAAAACAAAAAAAGTGCATTTCAAAATCAGTGGTTAGTTCAATAATGATATTTCATACGATGCGACTTACCATTGTCGTCGATAACAAGCTGCACATGTTGCATGACCTCCTCGACAACTAGCGTTATTTTGTTATTGACCGCTGCGCGAAACATCTCCATCAATATACGCCCAACCATTTGCCTGCAACAAGAAATAAAAACGATGATGTTAGATCACGGTCAGGTATTCCGCATATTTATTGATCGATTTACATCTTTTAAGGTGAAATTATCCTGAATTGGCTTGTCGCGCAATGAGATACGTTCAATTTAAAAAATAGTGCCTAAAAAAACGTGATACGCGTTAAAACGTGTTGCGTTACCCCCGCTAACACCACGCTTTGCAACGTTAGCTTATCGATTTATCTCTCTATTGGAATTGCATTTTTTTGCGAAACTAATTTAATTATGTTAATACAAGCAATCGCTGCAAAGTGTAGCAGCGAATAACTTTGCGTTGCTGTTTTCAACAGCAACTGGTTAGAATAGCTAACGGAATTTTCCCCGATGTAAGTCAACCCACGATGTGTTTGACATTCGTATATTCGCTTTCTAAGTTATGTTTGCGTTCCACTCATACATCATCTCACTTCCTTACGTGATCGTTTTTTCTCTCTAATATTGCTCGACGTGCGGTCAACTGATCATATATAGGTTCTCGTTTCTTAATAATAATTACGTATATATCTATCGTTTCTTAATAATAACCACGTATCTATCGTTTCATTCGCTCTTACACACGTCTCTGATAATTTTTATTTGCGTTATAATACGCGATTAGTGAACACTGTCTCTAGATCAGTTAATTAGTTTAAGTAAATTAATTTAGGCTATACTGAAAAATAATACAAAAGAGCTTTATATTAATTTTATATGTACCTTTTTTATAATTTTACGTGCTTATGTAATAATAATTAACTAATAAATTAAACAAAGAAAAATAATTATATTCTATTTTATTATATATTGTGTACAAGTTGGAGATGCAATTTGTTGGAGATGCAATTTAGGAGCAATTCGTCTCCATTATAATGGGTAAAGGAATGTGCCTAACGTTAAATTGCTATAAGAAAAATGCCAAAATGAAATTCGTATACTTCATATTTCCTTTTGTACTTCTGTTATACCTGTCTTTTGAAGCTCATAAAAATTTCGATGAGCTTGGTTCGATAATTAAACGCATAAATATAAGCATGGTTTAACCAGCATGTTCAAACTTCAAGCCCGAAAAAAGAAGACAGAGGAAGATATATACCGCGAAGATACCGAAGCAAGGTACTGATGAGAAGCAACATGTGTCCATCTTAACGACCGCGTACACATGATATACCTAACGTCGAAGTGCTAAAAGGAAAATATATAATAAGGGCAAACGCCGCAAATTCCAAGACGGTCGATTATCTTCATCAATTATTCATATACTCGTCCACGCATTTCGGCGCGCATTTCGGCCCCGTGAAATTCCAACAAACTCGAATAAGTTCGATAATTAAATACATAAACCCGAGTTAGGCTTCAACACGGCCATCTCCCGAAGCTGGCGAGAGTCATAAAAGAAGAAGACGAAGAAGGAGAAGAAGAAAACAGCGAGTATATCGAGGCAAACAAGCATCAGGACAAGTCGACAAGGAAAACGAGACAGGACGAGACGACGGTTTTGCGG
>JASTWP010002318.1:0-45210 GCA_030770255.1 Temnothorax ravouxi
CACACTGCCGTCCAGAGTGGAAATTCTTTTCCGATATGTAACAATCGATCGATCAATTTAGGTAAATAAAAATAGTTTACATTTTCACCCTTCTCAATTGCTGATGATGCTGCAATTTTTATATTATCAAAAAATTCGTTGATTTTAATATTATCATCGCCTACTTCATAAACGTCATCATTCAGTTGATCATTACTGGAATCAATAATTTGCAAATAATTGTCTATATCAGTAGGACGCTCTTTTATTAACGACTCCAACTTTTCCCTTGATTGTTCAGCTGTTTTTATTCGTTGATTTACCAATTTTACAGTTGAATCTTGATAATATTGGAGGGCAACAATACACGTAAGCGAAAATATTTCGATAAAATCCTGATAATTTTGGCAGTCTATCATCAAAGCGATGCATCGAATATAGAAGTCGCGTACAGGGCGCAAAGGATGATTTTTTAAAGCAGGCCATCGACAAACCATATGAATTACATGTGCAACGTCAACCCTCACATATGTCGATATCCACTCTCGTGAAACATATTCTCCCGCTGTGGAAGCATTGAAACAAATTTCAATATATTTTTTTATAGTAATATCATTGAAAGCTTTCGAACAAGCCAATAACATTGCTCTGGAATAATCAACGACCACTTGGGTTGGCTTACGAAATTTGACTATACGTAGCCACATTTTCAACCAGTGTTCAATTGTTTCAGTTTCTTGTGATTCTGTTAGTAATTGATATGCTGATAAAGACGTATTGTCAAAATGTATAGCAATCACGTATAAGAAAATATGAGCTGATTTTGTTTCCAGTGACCTTTTTAATTTCCTAACAACACTGCCAGTTGCATCAATGCTAATAGATGAAGCATTTTTATGCATATTATGATATTGTTCATAAACACTGATTTGTTCACCTGTGCCATAACACACTTTGAACGGCCAGTAACTTACTGCAGCAATAGAACCTTTTATAAGGATTTTTAAAATTTAAACGATAAATTGCTTGAATTACATCCTCGTCCTTTATTTTTTTGGAACCTAAATCTTCATCAATTGCTTCGTTTTTAGCATGTCGGAGTACATCCAATGAAGGTATTATTGGTGCATCAACATCTCCAAGACGCAAATTTTCTCTCACCATCCTTTTTCGCAAATTTGAACATCCTTCTGTTATTGCTGCTTTGCCTGCCTGTTTTCGTTTTTCTCCATTTAAAGGACGCTGCAGAATTTCATGGGGTTGACCTCTAGTGTCCCGAGTTTTGACACGTATACAAAGCACACCAGTGCTGGTTGACGGTTCCGTGTCAACAACGCCTTTGAAAATATTGCCACATGTTTTACTCTTACAGCTGCCGATGATCTTGATATAATATTTGCTTTGGGAGGATGTATTTACGTCGCCTCTAACAAAAGTGTATGTGCAAGGTAGACGATATTGTCGATAAAATGCATCAGCAACGACGTTAGTCCATACCCATGGTCTTAATGTGTGATTAGATCTCTTGTTCCCTGATTGAAATGGTTTAATTTGTTCCCATTCATTCGAATTTAATATTAAATCAAACCAAGTCTCGTTGTCTTGACAAGTAGAATTAAATGAGAAATTATTATAATTAATTGATTCATTGTTATCGTCTTCAGTGGAAATTGTAATGTTTATTGATGGATCTAGCATGTCAAGACCCATTCCTTGTCTTGCGATAGAAAATATTTCTCGTCTATTATACTTAACATTAACCCACCAGTTATGGGCACTCCATGCATTTTGACATCTTTTACTCATTTGCTTCCAAATTGGGTCCGAGTAATCAGGTAATTGATCATTGCAAAAATAATCCGAAAATTCTGCGAGAATAGCCACTGTAACATCCACAGTTAGTTTATTTTCTCTCGGCATTTTCTTCAAATCTTTATAATGTATAACGTATAATAAAATACTATATTCTACCCAAGAATCAATGCTTTCTTCGGTAATCTTTTGTTTCTTATCCATGATTGTTGTGTATATTCAAATATTTTGGCGCCTTTTTTGAATCTTTAAGAGAATACTAAAGTCGTCTGTAATACCGGTTTTTTTCTTAGAGAAAATCTTTTAATTGGCATTATAGAAATAGAAAATTCTTGTATAAAATTAAAGTACGCATCAAAATCTAGGTCATGGTGGTCGAATTTATACCGAAAACAAAAAAATTAATATCTTTTGTTAATTTTTGGTGTACATGACAATATTTGCTTTGTACAAAAATATCACAATAAATATCCACAAAATTAGACCGACATGACCTAGGAACAACATGTAAGAACAATATCGTGCAATTGGAACTAAGAATAAAAGCCTACAAAAAAAAGATTAATTGTAATAAATGAATATAACCTATAACCTTGTCTATCCTTGTCTATACAAGGACAGATATCGAATTTGGTCGGTAATATAGACGGCTTTAGAATCCCCTTAATGTACGAATTTTTTAATGCAATATATGTAATATCTTCCTGTTCTAATTCTAAATATATAATAATGAGATAGATGTATATAATAACAACATAGATGTAACAATGATAAAAATATATGTAATCTTTCGGAATTTATATGGCTGGATTGTGATTTATAATCCATGTTAATGTTATAACCTAGTAAAAAAGTCTATAAATGTCAATATAAATTCCGAAAGATTACATATATTTTTATTATCGTTATGTCTATGTTATTATTACATATATCTGTCTTGTTATACTTAGAACTAGAGCAGAAATGATAAAAAAAAAGACATGCATCAATATATATTACAAGTGTATTACTCTTTCTTGTGTAATCTCATATTATTATATTTACCTCACTAATGGCACAAGTATATCACGTTGCACGCGATAAACGCGGGTCCATGGTGGTATCAAAGCTAGTAGAATATAAGATCTATAAAATCAACTAATACACTGAGCGGCATAGCTTTTATATCTCCCAGTTTTCCACAATTCGTACAAGCCGGTGACACATATCAGTGCTATCAGTGTTGGATAAATTTTTAATCCGTCAACAAGGTGAATTTTGCCAAAGCTTGTACATAGGCATCGCGCTTGAGGCTCATATAAAAGATGCAGGCGATACGAATGGCATCGCCTATATCATCTAAAATATATATCATATAAATAATATAAAGCATGAAAGGCACAGTCGTATAAATCTATTTTTCTTCGTTTCTCAAATTTCTTCTCACCTGATACCGTCCAAGCAGAGCGACGTGATCTCTGGAACGTCGCAGTCTTGAAGTCCGACGCTGAACGCCGCGAGGAATGGCGTCCAGGCCATTTTGAACATCGGCCGCACGTGTTCCAGATGCTTCGCCGTAGTGAATAGTGCCTAAACATGACTGATAGATTCCATTAAATTCTTCGCCGCCGTAGAAATTACTTCCATTTCCATGTTTCATAACAATCGTCGTTTCTTTTCACTAGATCAGCTGTTTGCTGGCAAGCCAACTATTATTAGGGTTCGACTTCATCTTAATCTCGTTTCCAGCGATTTCATTGTAGATCCTGATAGGTATTCCTCGGGGAGATCCTCATTGTCGCTGATGCGCCGATTAAGCCTGATGAATAAAAAAAATAAAAATAATAAGTAAGTACTATAATTAATATAGTCTTAATTTCAATTATCTCCTCGTCACCTGGTTATGATTATGGTCGCCCAGAAAGTCTCCAATGGCGGGCTTGTCGAGGTGCAGCCACCTGGCCACGTCCTCCGGTGAAGTACCGAGCAGTCCTTGCTCCTGCAACTGCACATCCTTGTCGGGCTTCCGGCTAAAGATCTCGATACCGGCCTCCCATACTTCTTTTTGTTCTTTCTGTACTTCATACTGCTCCGACAAGTCCAGCACCTCCTTGTTGCCAGTCAGACTGGAGTTGGCCGACGAGAGGCTGTTAGCGCTGCCGTAACGCGGTAGCGGGGTCTCCGGTGGATCTGACAACGGTTGCTGACTCGCTGGCACACTGGGATTCATGTAAAAATCTCGACTCCACTCCACCATGCACTTCAGAATAGACACGATGCACTCGAGACCACGGATGCGCATGGATTTCTCCTGAAAGAGCAAGACACTAATATTACAAACAAAACTTTATATTGTTTGTCTCGAAGATCATTCTTTGTTCCAAATAATATATCTATCCTGTCATCCTCTTTTTTATAACGCACCTGATTTGGCGATGCATCTAGCTCCAGAGCTTGACGACCTTGAGCAATCTTAGAGAGATTATTGACGAGCCTCTCGAAGAGATTCGCTGCTGAGAGATCGCAATCGTAGTTAACGTAGATGTCGACGACGCTCTGGGCATCCGCACAGAACCTCGTAAGCGCATGTATGATCATCCACTTGTGCTCGAAAGAGCTGCTAGAGGTCTCGAGGATGTTAATAAAGATCTCCTTGAAGAACACCTCAATCTGCATCTTGAGGTGCATCTTGAAACGGGCGAGTAGCACCAGGAACAGTGCCAACGACAGCTCGAACACTTCCGGCACCGAAGACACGCTTAATAATCTGCAGCTGCACACTCATCAATCTGTGAACCGGTGAAGCAACCGCAAATTGTCTCGACAATGCGCACAATCAGCAGCTTGTTATAGGCTCCGTTGAATCAGGCACATTGCCTGATGGCCATAAGCGATTAACTTCTGCAGGCAGTCCAGTGCTGTGTCACCACAATCCGCGGTGACTTGCTCTAATATGCTAACTCAAATGGCAAGAGGTACTTCTCAGCGGTAATGACATTTGAGTCGCTCTTGGGCTGTGGCAGGGCATTTGAGATAACCTCTTCACCCTGCACAGCTGGTACATCTTTAATCTCGTTACGGAGGTTCTCTGCAAAATAGAAATATATGAGTGACAAACTTAATTAGCAACTATCACTTATAGCTACAGGCTTATAGCCCGTATATTTATTTATTTCAGTATAAAATAGTTTTTAAACCGTTTATATTAATTCTGACTGCAGACGGACCTTCGGGAACACTAGCGCCTTCTTCTTTTAACATGAATAACTAAAAAATATATTTCGGCTAATTACCGAGTTTATAAATATTTAATTATAATTATCTGGGTGACTCACAAACCTTTTTAATCACACTTCATAACTCTTCATACAAAATACAAACGATTCCATACAAAAACTTTTATTAATTTATGTATTTCGGCTAAATGCATGGTGTAAAAATAAATAATTAATTACAATTAAATGAATGACTCACAAACCTTTTTAATTGCACTTCAAAAGTCTTCATACGAAATACAAACGATTTAATTTTGTAGATTCTTTACCGGACATTCATTTCCGGTCAAATACATACGAATCGCGAAGACGCCGAAATTTTGACGCTGTTTTCCTTTTCATGAATTTCAATTGACGCCGGCGTCAATTGTGGTCATGCCACAGATTAATAATCTGGCGACCTTCTTGCCGCTGAAAATGAGCGTCTAGCGTCAGCATGAAAAGGCACCTTAAAGGCATTCAAAACAGACGGAACGGATCGACAGAAATCTAGTAAATTTTGTCTTCCGCGTTTCCGCGTTTCCGCGTTTCCGCGTTTCCGCGCTCCATGTAATGGCACCTAGAGGGTCTCTAATGGCACCTGATGGCACCCTTTACAACTTACAACAGTGCTCATTCCAGTATGGTAGTATGGTTATCGTTCAGTGCGTAATATATTGTTGTCATCCGTGTTTAATGCCATGAAGGAGAGCTGGAAAGTTATAATTGTTCGGAGGCGAATAGTCGATAGCGACGTTACTTAATACTTATTTTATAACCATTATTTGTGCTATATACATGTACAAGTACTTGTATGTACGTTGAGAAATATCTGAAAGATCTTTTCGCGTCTTTTTCTCCGTGTGTTAAGTTTTAATGTTGTAGTTGGGTGGGAAGACACCACACAAAGGCACACAAACACACACTTATTTCCTGATAGACACAGCGCAAATCGCTGAAAAAGTGCACGAGATCGAAAACTGTGGAAATGGAGGTTGGTTTCTATCATTCTACTGCTACGAAATTAATATGACATATATTTGACACAACGTATTATGTGGTTCTATCCAAATTTAAATTTTTGTATATATTTTTAATGTAATTGCACTCATCTGATTT
This sequence comes from Temnothorax ravouxi, assembly GCA_030770255.1. Classification (NCBI taxonomy): domain Eukaryota; kingdom Metazoa; phylum Arthropoda; class Insecta; order Hymenoptera; family Formicidae; genus Temnothorax; species Temnothorax ravouxi. The sequence goes on from JASTWP010002318.1 coordinate 6,144, forward strand.
TGATACAATTTATGATCGCGATTAATATAATTTGTAATGGTTTATTTTGTACTAGCTAATATCTATTAACTTCTAATATCTAATAGCTAATATCTAATTATTATATCTATGGTCAGTTGATATTAACTAGTATAGTTAATACCTATACTAATCAATATACTACTAGAGTTAAACTACTATACTAGTTGATATGTATATTAATTTACAATATAATAATATAATAGAGCAAAATTTTGTATATAAATGAGGAATGATAAATCACATATATTGTATAAAAGCTACTTTGCTTCGAGAGTTTATTTTTTTGCTGTATTACGTATCTGTATAAATCATTACTATATAGCAATACCATAAGGGCTGGTTGTTTCAACTTGTTGGTAATACCTAATAGTTAAATCATATTGTCTTTGTTTATCCTTTATATTAGACAAAGATAGACATATTTGACTATTAGTTAGGGGGTTTTTTCAGTCGCCCTCGGGTGAGGACTAATTACGGTGCTTTAACCAACTGGGGCATTTAGCACAATAGTTCTAAACCAAAATATGTGATTTCCGCTAATGATCATTCCACTTTTACACTTTAATTATCTATTTCTTCCAAATAACCCAGGACTGTGCTGGTCACACGTCAGAGCACAGCCCGCCATTTTTGGCACTCGACTATTAGTTAACTTACCAATAGGTTGGAACAACCGGCTCTAAGCAATATATTTATCCAGATAGACAAATCTGTTAAAAAGAAAAACAGATTTTACTGAATATCCGATATTAATTTTATCGATAGAATGTCAGAGATATAACAGGGTATGATGGCAAATTGACTGTAGAAACCTTGCAGAATCTATTACTTTATAATTATTTGAATAATATGTTCCATTTAAATGTTTACGAAATGACAGATTTGGCTTGGTTTCTGTTATCAGATTTATATTAACAAGCTCTGGTGGAACACTTAAATTTAATACAACTTAAACATTAATATAGATGCAGTTAATATCAGTCTGTCATAATGTTCTGTTCAAATGTGTTGATAAACAGTTGGCATACTGTTAATATTTTGCTCGTTGGATACAGATAGATGAATGCTCGGCCGGTGGTGATAGTGGAGCCGAGGAAGATGAAGAAGAAGCTTCAACGCATGATTCTAGAACTGATAGTAGTAGTAGTAGTAGTATGAGTGGCAGTAGTACAACAACAGACAGTGAGCAAGATAGTGCGGAAGATCATGCCACAAGCAGCAGCGAAAGCCATAGTTCTGCGGAGGAGGACGAAGATGAAAATGAAAATGCAGAATATATGGTAAACATAGAGAACCCCGATGATTTGGTAAGATTTATATCTTGTTTCATAGTTGGGTTGGCTTCTCATTTAGCGACACAAATCGACTCAAATGTCGTTCTTTGTTCTTACTTGCTGAATGTTAAGAAAAATGGAACAACCTTTGTGTCGACTTGCGCCACTAAATGAAAAGTGCCTATTTATGCTTAAAGAAAAAGGTGCAGTTAGCGAAATTATGAAACAAAGTTACTTATTTTTATATTTCTTTCTCTTATCACTGAGTTAATATATTCTTATCATTTTTCTTCTTTAATCTTTTTTCTCATCTGATTTGACCGTTTGCTTTGATTATTTTTTCCTAAATTATTTCCTGAATTTCAATTGATTTGAATAAAGTCAATTTTTTACAATTAATTGCTAGCAACTTTTGATCGTAATTTACTGGAAAATTGAAAATTAAAAAAAACCGAACAAATTATAGCTTATTTTTAAGGAGGTTAAATAAATTATAAAAAAAATTCAGTGTTTTCTAATATAAAGGTATACAAAGGTCAGAAAACGTGATTTCATGGAAACTTTTCGAAAATTTTGGTGTTATTTGGCATTATATTGTCGTTCCTTGCAATAATTTCCTGTTTTTGTTTATTTATTTCAAATTACGATTCCTATTTTAAAAAAGGCGTGTTAAGGTAGCTGTCTCGTCAGGGCATGTATTAGATAAAGTGTTCGATTTCGGATTTTATATCAAATTATATGATCAGCTTTGCAGTCGATTTTTTCTGTGGCTCCTTACCGACTATTTACTCTAGAAAATCGATCTCAAAAATCACAAATTTTGCATTACTTCATATACAGACGGCCAGAAAAAGAAGGCTCTATCACGGTTTCAATCACATATTTTCACATTTTTCGATTAGATGAAGTGAGAAAAAACATTGCTTTTTGTACATTAGATTTCGAAGAATCCGATGCAACCATAAAATATATAGTTTACCGGAGATTTTGCTGCTAATTTTTTAGTTTATTTTAGTGAAAATGCGGTAATCGAGCAGACATTTTTTGGTCGAGGTGAGGTTGGGAAGACTTGGAAACGCCGCTGGCTAATTACTGTAGTTGCAGGTTATGGGGCTCGTCTTTCTTAGCCGAATTGGATAGTGATTGACACCCCTGTCATGCATTTAGAAACCCTTTCTCAGTAATTGTCAAAATTCAATCGACAAGGAGATGTAACCTCACTTGTAACTTTTCTCGACGACTCGCATGATCAGCTGATCAAAACGGAGTCAAATGAGAAAAATCACAGAATTTGGAAAAAGTAACATACTTTGTCACGTATGAAATTTTACACCATAATTCATAGAATTATTTTTCCCTTAGCAAAAATTGCCTGAAATATATTTCTGAACGTGAAAACCTACAAACAGTCACATGACTAGCACTTAGCGAGACAGCTACCTTAACTGAGTGAATTTCGTTTGTATCGAAAAATTGAAGCCTCTTTTCCGCGTTGCCGATTGGTTATCTCGATGCGTTGTGTGCGAGTTATTACTTCGAGTTATTACTTCATTTGCAGCTGTCATTGTATATTTTGACAGTTGTGTGTATCATGGGTTAATAGTGTAATAGTAATAGGATAATGTTAAAGCTAAATAGCGCGCGCGAAGCGCGCGTCTGTAGTGTCTAGTATAAGTAAAAAATTCAACATCAATATATTGGAATATATCAATAATTCGAATAATAATGATGGAAGATTTTCAAAGAAATAAAATGTAAAGTATTATTTTTTCACAACACCTCCATGGAAAGTTCGACTTTCCATGCCTGTAGAGAGGGGCGAAGTGACCAATTTCACGCCAGGACGGCATTAGCGGGACGAAAGTAACCACTTTTCTCCCGCTATGCCGTCCTGGCGTGAAATGGCCATTCTCGCCTCTCCTTAACTTCACACTCGTCTGAAAAACGCTGCTTTTGCCCCTTGGTGCACAATATACTATTGTTTATATTTTATTGTTTACTGTCTGTTTGAAGTTAATGTTTAATTTTATTATTTTTATTAACAATTTATAATTACAGCAACAAATTTGTTTAGTCAAACAGTGTATAGTTTTGCTCATATACTTATAGCTATATAGTTTTAGTATGCTATTTAGCTTTTATGCTAGATAAAATCGGAAAGAATATTGAAAACAAACAGTAGAATTTAATAAAATGAAAAATTAGGAAATTTTTGCTTAACATTTACACAGGATGTATTACCTATTTTGATCCACGCAAGGATAAGTTTAGTCTTTTTTTGTATACATTTATACGCTTAAAAATTAGTTTATACAGGATGTAACAAAAAGATACAGACAGCCTTTGTGTGCTTGTACGGAAAGTTGATATAAGTAATTTGAATATAATAGGAATGTATGTACTTATATCCTCATTTCCTCAAGAAGTTGCCTCAAATTCCTTTGTAGAATATGACGAAAAAATAACGAAAAATTTTATTTGAGAAAGCTGTTTGAAATTAAAAATTGAGCACATATACCAAATTTTGAATTAATTGGCCTACTTTGATGTTTTTGCTTTTTTACATTAAGTTAGGTGTGATTCAGGTATGATTAAGTCAGGATTGATTCAAAATTTGGTATGCGGGCCTGATTTTTAATTCGGGACAGCTTTCGCAAATAAAATTGTTCGCTATTTTTTATCGAAAAGGCATTTTACCTACCTACACAGGAAGCTTAGACAACTTTACTGCTGGGATGCGTTCAGGAATTACACTTAGGCACACCTAAGTAACTCTGTAGTATACGTGACGTAAACTATAGCTTAGAGTTGCCTAGGTTGACATTCTGACCGCAGCCCTGTGTAGCACGGAAACAAGGCTCCAGCGGACATGTATTCCTATATTCAAATTACTTATATCAACCCCCCTCCCCTACAAGCAGACAAAGTCTGTCCTTATCTTTTTGTTACACCCTGTATAGTTCAAAATGTACAAATAAAACGTATAAAAAACAATTCATATTGCTTTAAAAAATAAAAAAGATTGATATTTTTGTAATTATTTTTTAAATGTACCTTTTCTTTTAATAGCTTATTATAAAGTATAACTATTACTATAATTTATTATTATAATTTTTAGTAACAAATTAATAGAAAAGCTGGGTCTAATCAACCAAATCTTAACGAATTATATATGAAATAGGGGTAGAAAAGACTGAAAAATATAATAAAATTAGAAATAGATCAATATCTCCAAATTTGCGGAAGTTAAAGCAACCACGGACATTTCTAAAAAAATTCAAAATTTTTTTAAAAAAGAACCCCTTTACCGATCATCGCCAAATTCAATACCAACCTTCCTTGAATGATACTCTATCGATTAAAAAAAAAAACAGCCCGATATCTCAATATTTGCGGAAGTTAGAGCAACCACAAACATTAAATCTGCACATACACACACACACAGACATTTTTTTAAGGCGATATTTCGACGTTTTACAACGATCTGAACATATTGGCATCAAAAACTCCAAAAACAATCTTTTCTTTGGTTTCTTCTACCCCTATTTCATATATAATGCACTTAAATTTGGTTGACTAGACCCAACTTTATACGCAATCAAAGGTTCATATACGAAATTCATGAAAACAAAGCTTTCTTTATGAGGAAGCAATAAATATTAAATTAATAGATAAATATTAAATTAATAATGATTTATAATGTATATATATATATTTATTTAAACTTTAGCCAAATAGCCAGAAAGTGGACTTGGTTTACAAAAAGATCCTTATACACTCATACCTGCATACCATCCTCACACACACAAATATCCTAAAAGCCTAGTATAAAATTATACATGTTTGGTTTAGTCTGATTAATTTACTTAGCCTATTTAACAGTCTTTGTTTGATAATCATTGGTACTTATTGCACTATCATCTAACCTCACAGCATATCACAGTCTGTTAACATCCTTTATCTATTTTCTTTTTCTTTCGCATTCCTTTCCCTAACAACTTTCAACAATACCTTCGCTTTGGTGGTGTCCAATTTATCGTTCCATAGTTTTTCCAACCTTTCCTTACTATCCTTTCCTAATACCGTAAACCACTCCTTTGTCTCAATACAATCCTCTACATAATGTTTCATGCTATCCTTACCTTCGTTGCAAAAAATACACATTCGCCTCTCTTTTTCTAACCAATACCTATTACCTGATTCTAAGTTACCGCATCTTAAATTTAATAGAGCTCTGATACTATCCCCAAGATCCTGCTTGTCTAAATTATCCATCCTTAGGTAACTGGGACCTTCCAAGTCTTTACTCAGCTCCTTGTATTTCTTATTATACCTTGATTCTAAAATCCTATTTTCCTCTAACTGCCTCTGAACATCCTCATCCCTATTCCTCATTTCTTTACCTAAATTTCTCCCCTCCCTTCTCAAGGCTTCCACAGCCATAACACTCCAACCATTTCTATTAAAATATTTCTCCCTTTCCTTTCCATATCTATCGTTCCATTCATTGCATTCTTTATCTAACCAACACTTTTTAGTCCATCTCTCCTCACTTGCTTCTCTCACCTTATTCTCAAACTTCATAGCCCTAATTCCCCAACCTATCCTTAGTTTGCTCATTCCTAGTTCTCTAGACATCATATATCTTGGAGTGCAAAACTTTAATTTAAAAATCCATCTAGCATAATCCAGCATTATCTTTTCTAAGTTCTTTCTTTCTTCCCAACCCCATAATTCCACACCATATGATATCACGCTCCTAACTAAATATCTAAATAGCATCCCTCTTCTGATAAAATCATTCCTACAAATCCTTTCTCCTAAACCCCAGGTCCTGTTAGCAGCAATCCTACCTTTTCTACATAATTCTTTGATATGTTCATTATATCTACCATTCCTATTGAAAACAAAACCTAGGTATTTAAACGACTTAACCTCTTCAATTTCTTTATTCTCCCATTTCCATTTTTCTACCTTTTCCCTACCTTTCTTGTTGAACACCACCATCTTGGTTTTTTCAGTACATAAAATCATTTTTCTTTTCCTAAAAAATCTTCTAATTGTATCCATCATATCTAACATGGCCTCTCTATTCTTAGCTAAAAATACCATGTCGTCAGCGTACTCCAACGACCATACTCTTACATTCCTCAATTGCACACCACCTATGTTCCTTTCCTCTAATGCTTTCCTAATCCCCGTAATATACAGGTTAAATAAAAGCGGACTCAGGACACATCCCTGCCTAACTCCTTTTGTTATAAAAAATTCTTTTGTTAAGCCTACCTTTGTTCTAATCGCAGCCTTTGTGATCTCATAAATTTTTTCTAATTTCCCTATGAGTTCCATTCCCTATGAATTCCATTCCCTATGAGTTCTTCCTCTAGTCCCATCTCCCTAAGGATCTTCCACAGTTGTCTTCTCTCCACGTTGTCAAAAGCTGCCTTCAGGTCCACGAAGAGTGCATACACTTTGCCTTTCTTTCCCTTCCTTTCTTCTCTCTGAGTTAGATGGTCCAATACAAAAATATTGTCCATCGTTGACCTCCCTCGTCTGAAACCGATAATGATTTATAATGATAATTGTATCGATTTAACAATAAATTGATTTTTAGAGATGGGAAACCTGCGTCGCTGCCAATATTAAAGTAAAATTACCTCAGGATCTTTGTGAACACTTCAGTATATTTAAAGAGATGCTAGATTACCCACGTTTCTGGAACGAATGGCTTACCGAAAGTCAACGAGAAACGTTATACAATCTTTTACCTACTTTTCCAAAAGACTCCAATATAGAGGCACAAATGGAGAAATCGTTGCAAATGTTGTTTAATAGAGAAAACAACAGGTAGTAATTACTAGTTTTTTTTTTTAATGAAAATAATATAGATCGTGTTTCGAAGTCGATTTAATTGGAACATTCGGAATAAAATGTATTGCAGATTTGGTGTAATGCCTTTGGACACGTTTCATAATCATCTTTCCTCCGGTCACTATCGTCCTGATATCAAAAGAATACGCCGTTTGGTTCGCAAAGCGCAGAAAAGAAGATTGTTGTTCGAGAAGCGGAAACGATCATACGAATTGGCGAATCAGCTACTAAAATCACGGGAAAGTTTATTATCAAATGCGTATAGGCAAGGTTTCAATCAACCAGTAAACCGAACGATGTCTAAACTTCATTGGCGCAAATCAAAACCAATAATGGGTGAGTGTCTGATTTGTATTCGACATCTTTCGGTTGTTTATATTCTCCTCTACTTCAGCCATTTGGCAGAGAAGTATATAATGACCGGGAAGACAATACTAACATGAGAATAAATAATAGTTGAAGAAAAGACTCAGTTGCGTTATTTGGAGGAGCTAAACGCAGTTCGGGCGGAACTCAGGACCAGCACGAGACTGTCCGCCGATACGACGTCCGAAAACGAAGAGAATTATCCTTATTATCAAATGACTGGCGCTAAGCAGAAGAAAAAACGGCGTTTTACCATGAGTCTTCAAGGATTGTCGGTTAAAGGCCTACAACTCAATCATGAGGACGATACAATTAGACCTGTATTTTCTACCTTGCAGCGAATGGAGTACGCTTCTAATAGATCGATGTTTGTACGCGAACAAACGGAGGAGACCTATCGTGCTATGTTGATCGCGCATAAAAAACGACGTGCCCGTCGTGATGTACGTATAGTATCTCATCGTTTTGTCGTAATTACTTATTTAAGTAATAACCAACTAAATTCTATATATACATATATAGCTTCATCCGGAGCTGAACACTCAAGGAATTGCGCTCGCCGATCTCACACAAAGATCGCAAATTGGTCAAAAACAGAAACTTACAATTGGCAACTCTATGAAGATCACGTCTTCTAAAAAGAAAATCAAATTGGAACAAAATTCGTTGTGTCCGCCCGCGTCGAAACTGGTAAACTCCAATTTCGTGAAACATGAAAGTGACAACAACGATTACTCCCATACGACGGACGACAACAGACAATCTAATGTCGTGGATGTAGATTATAATAGAATAACAACGCCTATCAAGTCGGAACCCGTTGAGGCATACGAAGAACATCAAATAGCTAAAAAGAAAATGTAATTACGATTAACTGTACACATTAGATAAATATCATACGATTATAACGCTTGATATATGTTCCAATCGTGTTTCTCATTTGCAGCAGCCCAGTAACTCAAAAGAGTAGCAAACCAGCAGTGGCCAATATACCAGAGATAAAAAAGGAAGTCGAAGACATGGAATATGACAAAGTTAAGACCGAATTAAGTTTGGGCGTGAACGAGGATGTGCTGGGTGAAACCGAGGAAGAAGAGGAAAATGAATCTAAGAAAGAGCTTGATTTAGACAGTATTGACATGATCCAATTACCGATTCAACTTGACGATGGGATTGATATACTTGACGATGTTAAGTGAGTTTCCTATTGTGTATAAGACAATAATGTAAAAGTCAATAATGAGAAAAAACTTAAATCGGAGCGAATTGACGTTACAGGTGCGAAGATGAGAGAGTTATATCGATACCTGAGACGAAAATGACTATGCCAACCAATGAAGGTATAGATGTTAACAACGGGGCGGAATTAATGCAAGAGACCCACACATGCTTCTTCTCTCTACTACGGGACGCTTTTACTTCGAAGGGAGAGTACCGAATGAGCGCAGCAGAAATGAAGGAAGCAATAATGCAATGGCAAGACAATCCTATTTCACCTTTGAACGACTGGTAATATCAAATAATTCTTTATGCCGCAATGCGCGCGATTATAGGTAATGTTTCTTGACGAATTGTATGAATGATGTCACAGGTATTCTCTGGTACCTTCGTGGCCTACTTTAGTACCGTTAGCTCTGGGATTTCTCGCAGGTGAATTGATGTATTCTCAAGATTTGGATCAGCGACAGGAACGAGATCAGGAACTTGTGCCCTATTTGGAAAATAAGGGTCGAGGTGTATATGCGTGGATCGGCGCTGGAAGAGACTCCGATACCCGATTGCAGGACTTGTGTACAAAATTCCTCATGTACAAGTAAGAATCGGCGGCAAACACTGATCCTTTAATTTTTAATTGTTATGTTATAGATTATTATATTATAACGGCATTAACGGCAAATAGGTGCATTTTTTCTTGTTGTCAATTAAGTCGTTCACTTGTTCGCTCATTTGGGTGTCTCTAAATTCTCTTGCTCATTATTTTTTTGCGACAAGTCATGAGTTAAACAGCTTTATTATAGAATTTATTTAACAAGTAATGCTTTTATAGAGACGTATTGACGTCACCGTACACTCCGACAACTAGTGCTGTAACAGCTACAAAATCGCAACAGTCTCAACTTTCCTCGAGTAATAACAGCACGACTAATAATTCGATCGTTACAAGCGGAATTTTGCAAAGTGGCAGAAGCGGAAGTCCAGCACTAGAATCTACTAATGTGGACGCTAGTGCCACTGGAACAGACTGGGAACCACCTCGACCGCTATTTCCCACAGAATGGAAGGTCCGTCCATCTACAGTAGAAGAACGCGAAGAATTCCGAAGACAAGAGCGTATGCGTTACGCTGCGCCTCATAAAGCGTTTACTTATCGCATGCACGGTTACGCGTCCGTAGTCGGCCCCGTCAAAGGAATTTATCAGCATAATGTTGGTATGTTTGACTTGTGCTTTGTAATGTAAAGAATACTGAATTTTGAGTTCCTCTTACTATAAATTATGTTATAACAAATATTAGCACACATATACACGTGATACGAGTACAGACAAGCAATCGCAAGCCGTATACTGATTGTGTACAAAAGTACAATACAATACTATACAATACAATACTATACAATGCAATATAATACAGTAGAATACAATACAGTCATATACAATATGATGTAATGATACGATACAGGTGTATATGAAATTTATATGCAATTAAATTAACCGAAACATTTTGATTTATATTTAAATTATTTTGTGTTATAAGCCATTCATAAAACAAATATATTTTACATTTTTTATAGTGGACACATTATTGTAAATAAACCAGTATTTAATCTTTTTTGATAGGAAACCTATTACATTTTATATTTAAAAAATGTTTTTAATTATTATTAGTTTATTATTACAGATATGTGAGATTAATCATATTATTTATATTAAGCTTCAGGACAAGCCAAAGCCCGAGGACATTCGTTGTTGGTACCGGATCGTCCAAACTTTGTAACAATTTTAGCGTTAGTTAGAGATGCTACTGCCCGACTTCCTAATGGTGAAGGAACTCGTGCTGATATTTGTCAGTTATTGAAAGATTCGCAGTACATCATAGAGCAAGACAATGACGAGAAGGAAGGATATCTCCATTCTGTAGTATCAGGAGCGCTGGATAGATTACATTACGAGACAGATCCTTGTGTTAGATATTATCCTCGTCGAAAAGAGTGGCTTTATCTTCATCGAGGACGATCTGAATCTGAATTTGGTTCGTTATCATCTATTTATTTATCTCTGTTATTTTATATGTTATTTAATGTAATTCGAATGTTTCTGAAGTTTTTCAATTATAATTTTCTTATGTGATTATGTCAAGATATTTTTTTTATCTCTTGTAGAAATGGTTCACCAACAATTACAAGGTATTGCGAAAAATAAGAAAAGCGTTGGCAATACATCGCGAAATAAAGTGGTGCAACCAATTCTTAAATCAGCTAATGTAAATAAAGAACAATCTTCGAATACCAAAGAAGTTATTCTCAAGAAAGAAAGGCGAATGACAACTATACCTATGCAACCTGTTATTCCTAAGTAAGCATCTTGTATTTATTTGAAAACTACAATATATTTGAGAAAAATATTTATAATATTATTCTATATTTACTATATTTCTCACAGGAAAGAGCAGCGTAAAATTGAAGAAAAAATTGTCACTGACCATTCTATCCCCACTGAACATTCCGTTAATGCTAATGTAGAAATGGGAGTTAACACATCAGCAATTTCTACCGTTGAAACTCCCGTTTCTGTTGCATCGATCGTGACTTCTTCGGCTACGATTACAAATGTAGTGAGCACAGAACGAGATAACATTGCAATAGATACGAAATCGCCACTCGCTCCAATAATGATGAAAAAGGCATCTACTGTAGGAGGAAAACCAATCGCTGTACTCAAGACAAACGCTGCTCAAAGTCTATTGCAATCAAATCAACACAATTTTCCACATCACCAAATTCAAGTATCGACGTCTGCTGGCCTGCAAACCATTCGTCTGTCTGGACATTCTGTATTGCAATCTGCACAACAATCTGTTTCAACTAGTAATAATTCAAACGTGGTAAACGGAGCTACAACAAATTTAACGACGATATTACCGTCTACAAAAGCGCAAAATCAGCCACCGCAGCAGTCAGCTATAGTAACAAATCAAGCAGGGAAAAGTATTTTACAAACTACTAATATGAAGCAACAACAATCGCAGCAGCAACAACAGCAACATGTGTTACCAGGCAAAACTCTCTTGGCATCACAGATTAAATTAGTTAGCTCGAGTCAAATTAAATCGTTGCTTACAAGCCACGGTCTTCAGGGTCAAACTATATTTATTAAACAATCCTCACCGTCGAATAATCAATCGCAACAGCAACAATTACAACAGCAGCAGCAACAACAACAACAACAACAACAGCAACAACAGCAGCAACTGAAGGTATCTCTGCAAGCAAACCTTGTTTTTATTACGTTTATTATTTGCTTTTATTTAAATTTTATTCTGATCTCAGCAGCAACAACTCCAACAACAACGAGTTACGGCTAATCAACAGCCTATACAACAAACTCCGGGAATGCAACGCATAATTGCACAAATCGGAGGAAAACCGATTGCCGTGCAGATACAACAATCGCCTCATTATCAACAGCAGCAACAGCAACAAAAGATACTTGCGAAAGTTTTAACGAACAGCAGCGGGGGACAGATTATTTCTGTCGAAAGTTTGCTAGCGCAGAAAGGATTGAAATTGGCTACTGCTACTGGCCATGCTAATCAACTTAATAGGCAAGGCAAGCAGATCATACAGGCTCAATACCAAGTAAGCGCACTTTACATATAGTAGATTTATTTACATATTTATTGACTAGACAGTGTGAAACCTTTTGATGGTAAATATTTTCCTTTACACACAAATGACTTGACCTACTTTGATGTTTACTTTGACCTTCAAGGAGTTCAAGGTCGTTGACCTTTCTCGTCGCTCGTTCATTAAAAAGTTTTATTAATAAAAGAAGTTGGAAACTATGACATAGTTTTTTGACACCGTGTATAATTTGTTGATATATTTGTATAGATAGTACATATGTAGGCAGGAGTGAGTGGAGGCAGACCTCGTTTCGTGTGAAAAGTCGAAAACTCGAACCGTACAATGACCTCGTTTCGCCCTGAAGCAGGGGTGAGGTATAGGGTAGGATGGACCTCGCTTCGAATGAAAAGTTGGATTGTCAACTTTCTATGCAAAACGAGTCGAGGTCCACCCCCACCCACCCTTGCCTGCGGGGGAGAGGCGGTAGCTCTCCCCCCCCCCCCGACTACATGTGTATTGTCTATACACACATACTACGTTTACGCAAGCGTTACTTTTGTAGTAACTTACGATAATTTCTTCGCGTAAACGGGATTTTGTAGTAACTTACGATAATTTACTCCGCGTAAACGAGTGATATATCGTAAGTTACTACAGAAGTAACGCTTGCGTAAACGTAGTAATAGTAGCTAATATGATAATTTATGGATATATAATATATTTTAATAATTTAAATGTTTTGTTAATAACTTTTTAATGAACAACGAGTGACAGGCAATGACCTTGAACTCCTTGAAGGTCAAGGTCAACATTAAGGTAGGTCAAAAGTCATTTGGGGTTGACTAAGATTAGGTTTATACGGTCCGATTTACGCCGAAGTTATAACATCGATGTTATAACTTCGGCGTAAATCGGACCGTGTAAACGTAGAGTGTGTGTAAAAGAAAATATTTACCAATAATAATATAAATACTCGTAAAAGAGCAAAACGTATTATTAGATTTAAATATAAATACATAAAAAGTAAGCATCTTGAAATTCTAACTACACTTTTAATCTTTGAACAAATCTCTATCAATTTTTTTAATACAAAAAATGTACAAAAAAAATATTTACGTAAAGAAGCAATTTGAAAATTTATTACTATTAGAATATCAAAAGTTTTATTATCAAGAATAGGAATTATAATATCTTTGTTGATTAAATTGAAATAAGTGAGTATAATAACCCAATTCCGAATTTGATGCCATCTTGGCGACAATTTGCTATCAAAGGTGTATTCTGTGTTTGCTGGGAAACTTTTCTTTCTTTTAACAATGTTACATGAATATTTGTAGGTAGTGCCGCAAGCGCAAGCATCTTCTAGTCAATCAAAGATAATAGCAGTCAGCACGCAACACCAGCAATCTCAGCCGCAACAGGCTCAGACTGTACGGATGGTTACCGCTCAGCTCGCGGGAAAACCTATTGTGTTAGCGAGCAGTAACAAAAACGTTGGAGTTGCAGTGAGCACCAGTGGCGGAAACGTAGTATTAGGCAAACAGCCAGCCTCTCAGCAGCAGCAGCAGCAACAAACGCAGCAACCGATTATTTTGCCGAGTCAGCTGCTGAACATCAAAACATTACACGGGCTTAAAGTAATTCCCACGCCAACCGGATTAAAAACCGCAAGTGGTGCCGTGTACGCTCGAGTTATTGCTCCTACAACAATGGCTTCCACGCAGGCTACATCGAATCAACAGCAGACTCTTCAAACGCAATCACCGAGAAATACCTCGTACGGCACACCTTGACAGAATTGATATTGTTTACATATGTTTATATTTAATTTACTTAGCACCATTTCTTTGACTCTCTGTTCATATGTTACGCATATTATTAATTAAAACCTTTAAAGTGATTTCTCATTTTACGTACATACGCGCGCGCGCGCGTATGTATACAAGATGACTTTCATTCTCTTGATTTATACGTATGTGTGCTTACATGAACGTATACAAACGTGTATGTGTAAATTTGTACTTATACACGTATATACAAATATGTTTCAAGAAAGCGAGTTTTATACAAGGAAAGATCAATTATGTGATTATACTGATTGCACTTAAATTCAATAACAATAGGATTATAAGATTAAATAAACTTGAAAGAATGTATAATGAAAATACATGCAAGTTAAAATTAATACTTACAATTAAATTGATGTTAATAAAACTGGGTAAAAGTGTTTACAATAACTTACACAGCTCGGATTACTTTGACCTTGACATATGTTGTCAAGGACATAATACTGAGTAACTTTTCCTTATAACTTAATCAGCGCTCGCTGCTTATTAAAAAGTTATGAACAAAAAAGTTTGAAAAATATAGCAGCTATTTTGAGTATTGAAAGGTATAAATAATATATATATGTATATATATATATATATGTCTATATATATGTCGAAATAGTTCACGCATACACTTTTCACGCGAACCGAGATTCACCCACACCCTCCCCCTGCTTTCGGGGGAGGTGCGGTAGCCCCCTCCCTCGCTTACGTGTGTACTTGTTGCGACGTAAACATTGCTCCTCGCGACCCACATGGGTTCGTGACGCGCTTTACAAGCTTGTTATGTCGAAATGGTTCACGCATACACTTTTCACGCAAACAGAGGTTCACCCACACCCCCTTGCTTTCGGGGGAGGTGCGGTAGCCCCTTTGTCTTCAATAATAGCCAGAAACTCGTGTAGTCGTATGTTTGCTTTGAAAGTCAAAGACCGACTATAGTAATACGTTAGATACAAAGGACACAAATCCACGCGAAACGAGATGCCACATGGGTTCGTGGCGCGCTTTACAAGCTTGTTTATCATAGCCAATATCAAGAGACACGGTATAGCCCAGTAAAATGACAAAATTTGAACAGGGCTGAAACTTTGTAAACAGGCTTGTTTTAGGGTACTATTTAACATATTAAAAGTCCCCATGTGTAGACGCTACGTTGCGGGCAGGCGGAAGGTCCAAAAAACCAGTTTTTCGCAAATAACTCGGAAAATATCAACTTTACGGAAATTTATGTAGATATAAAAATTGTAGCTTATAAAATTCCGCACAATTTCATTTTTTATTCAAGTCTGTACGACCAAATGGAGCAGAGATAGAATTTTTTTAAACACCGGTAGTTTTGCGACGCAACGAAAACGCGTACGCGTGTCGCGCATTTTTCGCTAATATCTCGAAAATGGACTCTCGAATTGAAAAATGTTCGAAATAAAAGTTGTAGAGAATCTAATTACGAACAATTTCGTTCTTTATTCATTTCTCTACGGTCCAAATTCGCCGCGTTATTAATTAAAAAACAATTTTTTTTATGTTGATAGTGGATGTTTTGCATGTAAAAATCAGGGTGGTTCATGCAGTACTTCCATTCAAATAGGCAACTATTTTTATTCGTGATAAATAAGTGTGATTTTTGTCCGTAAAAATCAGCATATAATTAGATTTATTATTTATGACATTTTTAATGTTATACGACCTCTACGTAATTAAAATATTGAGACAAAAGTCACATCTTTTACTAGAGTTGTGAGCCGTGTGAATATATGTACATACAACAGCAGCGCGGCAACGAATAAATGATGCATGTTAAAATTATTTGGACATTTTATAACCTCATTGTATTGAAACTTGTATTTATTCAGTATTGCAGATCTTGATGCAACCTAAATTTAATTCTTTTCAGAAATGGACGAATATTTTTATTTCACCCTTTGCTTTATTCAGCGTTCAGAACATGGTAAACGAATGATACTCATCAGCTGACACATGTGACGTTGCGAAGCTGCCGCTAATGCCGCTCGAGTCCAGCCGTCAGTTCCGTGTTGTCGATTTAGTCAATCGAAAATTACGTTTTATTAATATATGGTACGGTCAATGAACTCGGGCTTTCATTAAGTATCTTGCAAAATGGTTATTGCATTGTTTCGTCAGTTTTTGGTTCGTTTATCTAGTTTTGAAGTATTAGAATTTTTGCAGCATAAGCGCTTTAACCTCGTTTTTCGGATAAGGGGTCCCCGCACCGCGTTAAATTGGCAAAGTTTACGGACATATATCTCCGGAACCAAACGGTAAAAAAATCCGAAATTTTACAGACACACGCAAAGAACGTTAATCTTTCATTTCATATTAAATTTTCCGGGCTAAGTACATATGACCTAAATGCATGAACCACCTTCTATAAAAGTATGTCGTATACACATATAGTATGTAGAATGAGTTATATATATATATATATATATATATATATATATATATATAAAGAGAATAAAATATTGAACATGTTGATGTATGCATGAATCCATTTTGGTAAAGATAGCTTGAAGTTAAGAGCAAAAAACATGAAAAAATGTCATTTTTGAGTGCATTTTGGAAAATAACTTTTTCTGATTGGTTGGAGGCAGTAATGTTATGTATTTTTCTTGAAGATATTTTAATTATCTTTAAAATGAGACGTCGTAGACCTTTTTTCATTGAAACGTTGATGAGTTACAGGCGTTTAAATATTAAAGAAAAAAAATCAATTTTTGTTAAATTAATATTTTAGTCCAAAAATATGTGGACAATAATTTTTCAAAAATTTATTTTACCTTGTTTTCATTACTTTATATATATATGAACGTGCTGGAGTATAAGTCCTTCGCAAAGTATGTTTTTATATAAAAAAAAAGTTCATGAATATTGCTGTATTTTTGATAAATTGTGGAAAAATTGCATTATCATTCCTTTTTTTGTAAATATCTTCGTTTCTATTAACTTTACGAAAAAACTTCAAGAGACCGAAATTAAAGCTGACAAAATTTCCTATAAAATAGAGTTTATGGCATGTAATTTTGAATGCATCGTGATGGGAAACTGGCGTTTCAAAAGACAGGTAAGTTTACGTATGTAGCAGATCATCACTATGAGTCGCCTGAAATGATGAAAAAACGTGTCCTTAACAATTTTTCTGTACTTATTGAAATGTCAGAAGTTATTCTTGGGATCTTTCTGAATCGTTTGGTACTAGGCCGATATTTTTAGGACCGATAGTACTGTACGTAGGTACTAAAGATTGAGAAGGGCCCGAAGCCAGTATGCGGCGCGCGGCGCGGCAAACACATGTTACGACTCGTTTTATTTAAAAAATCATAACTCACGAACAAATTGACGAAGCTTAATGATCAAACACGCAAATTAAAGCTAAAAGTAGTGCGAATGAGAAAAAAAATATGAGATAATTATTAATTAAATAAGAATACTTAATTTCATCGCCGCATATTTGGTAATTTTTAAATGGTACAGAAGGACTTTAAGGACTTAAAGAATGCTAGAAAAAGAATTTCTAAATAAGAAAAAACGAATTTGAAGTGTGACAGATATTTTTTATGTAAAAAAATTAATTTTTTTTTATAATCGTAGCTCCTCCCCACCTCTTCCACCTACCTCTGAGCCATAATAGTCCTCTGTGGAATGTCAAATTTTTTTTTAACGACAAAAATATTTTAAATAGAGGAGACCGGGGCTAACTCGACATCGGGGCAAACTTGACACTAGACTTTTGGCTAATTTAAATCTATCGTAGAAACGCCTTTCCTACTGTAAATGCGTCTTTATGTGCCAGTATTATCAACGGGATTTGATGACATTCTGAGTTGTGGTGTAATTTTTAGGGCGACATAACGGCTGCCTAAATGTTCGTATCTGACGAAATGAGCGATTCCGAATCGGATGAAGACTATTCAAATAGTGCAAATGAAGAAGAAGAAGAAGAAGACTAACAACTAATTTTCATCGTATCTCTTCTATGGCGGTTATAAATTATTAAAAAATTCATATTTCCTCGATTTTTCACTGTACAAAAATGAATAAAACACGAAATTGTTCGTAATTAGATTCTTAACAACTTTTGTTTAAAACATTTTTTGATTCGAGAGTCCATTTTCGAGATATTAGCGAAAAATGCGCGACGCGCGTACACGTTTTCGTTGCGTCGCAAAACTACCGGTGTTTAAAAAAATTCTATCTTTACTTTATTTGGTCGTACAGACTTGAATAAAAAACGAAATTGTGCGGAATTTTGTAAGCTACAATTTTTATATCTACATAAATTTCCGTAAAGTTGATATTTTCCGAGTTATTTGTGAAAAACTTGTTTTTTGGACCTTTGGACCTTCCTCTGCCCGCAACGTAGCGTCTACACATGGGGACTTTTAATATGTTAAATAGTACCCTAAAACAAGCCTGTTTACAAAGTTTCAGCCCTGTAGGAATTATTTCCTCCAAATCGACAAATTTCGAGTCATTTTACTGGGCTAGTAGTGTCTCGCGCCAAGTACACGCGGAGCGAGACCGACCGTGACTCTTTTACGCGACGCGACGGATTGCGAGTACTCGAGATGTTGAGATCTCGATAACGAATGAACGGATCAAGTTCTAAGTAGGCTTGAACGATAGCTTGGGGTCCAAATAGGGGGGGGGGGAGGGTTTCTCTTATAATATTCCGCTACGTGCCCTACGAGCGGAGATATTGCGTGTATTTTCGGTGTCCAGGTGTAATAATATGTTGAATGCGATGTCTAGGTGTCCCAGGTTGCCGATGACGATGTCTAGATAGTGAGCTCCGTAGTTTTCGGTGTCTACGTGTATTAATACCTTGAGTTCGAAGTAGGTAAGCTATGTTAGTTCTAGGCCATGGGATCTGAGGGGGGTGAGGGGCGGGGGGAAACCGCGGGGGGGACCGCGGGCGGGGGGGAGGGGGGGGCCGCGGGAGGGAAAGGAGGGAACCGCGTTTTTCGAGCGCCGCGGGAGGGGAAGGGGGGAAACCGCGTTTTTCGAGCGCCGAGGGAGGGGGGGAGGAACCGCGTTTTCCGGCGCCGCGGGGCGAAGGGGTCCGCGTTTTCAGGCGCCGCGGGGCGACCGCGTTTTCGCCGCGGGAGGGGTCCGCGTGCAACGGCGGCGCCGGTCCGCGTGACGTCACACGCTCCCGCTCGCGTTATCTCTTCCTCGCCCCCGTCCCCCGGTCGCGCGCGTCTTCTTGTTTTCACGGTCTCTCCCGGCCCCCGGCCCCCCCCCGTTCGCGTTATCGCTCACGATCGCATATATTTTTTTCGCCAACAATATTTAATCGTTTAGATCTTCGCGATATTTAATTTTAATATTATATTTAAGTAAACGATAAACGAAGCTTAACGACAGGGAACGGTAAATGAAAAGGAAATTTTTTAACCATATTATATGTATTTATTTATCATGTAGCGCATTATACACAATAGTATCAGCAGCATACGCCAACAGTTCACAATCAATAATCGAATTTTTATCATAAAATTCACGCAAGATTGTAACTGCGTACTGCGTTACATTTGTCAATAATACATTTTCGCCGTAAAATTGTTACAAACTGTTTAAATTTTTCACTTACGCCATGAACATTTTGACATAGTTGAAAATACACATTTTTGACGCAATGTTCTAGTTCGAACAGGAAGAGTACGGTTGACGGTTTCATGTACAAGTTGGTGCCGCACGACGTCAATTTTACAATATCTGCGTCACGTATTTTAACGAGCTCCAGATCTCGAAACGTTAGCGATGATGGTGCCGATGACTGCACGAGTCGCTGTATATCTGCACGTTTTTCGATGAATGTCACCCACGTTGCATGTGACAGAATTATTCGATTGCCTCGGTTATCACCAATATGTATATCCACAGAGGACATAGGTCCCGCGTTGATTCCAACATCCAAAAATTTATATGTTGTCGATGTCAAGGCATATCTCCTTCCCAAAATACGTGGCGTGTAGCAGGATTTATCAAAACTGTAAAAAATACAATTACGTTTAAAAAAAGTTTTTTTTTCACAAGTATATACGAAAATTAGCGGTACTTACTCATTGTGCTGTTTCTCGCACGTTTCATCCTGAATCGGAACGTAGTAGTTCGCACCGTGAGTGTTCATCGTATCTGGAGGCTGTTTGCGACGTACACGAACCGTATCGAACTCTCGACTGCGCTCTAGAATCCTCGTAGACCATTTATACATACCCAAAACTGCAAATCTTGCAAAAATAGCGCCAATGTACGGCTGCTGCATGGTGACCACCACCACAATCCACATATATGTTAAATGTGATATCTTTGTTAAGAACATTCGTGATGAGATCACCTCATCGGGCATCAAATATGATTTCTTTTCAAAAGCATACGTGTCTTGCGATGATTTCATCGAGCACGTGCAAAACTGCAAACTTTGCAATCTCGCATAAGTCAATGGAGCGTTATTGTTTTGAAGAACATGTCGCGACATGTCTCGCGATGATTTTATCGAACACGCGCGAAACTGTTTCGATGATTTGATTTGTATAACTGCTATTGAATAAGTATCTATATTTATAGAAATCAATTGTTTATTCCGCCAATGTCAATTGAACATGTAAAGTTTATTGCTTTCGACTACACTTGGCAAGTACTGAAAACGCTGCGACGTTTCGACCCTTCGGGATTGGGTCCTTATCAAGCACTGGATATAAATTAATTTAATTAGATGTAGGTTCAGTCGAAGAGATAAAATACACCGTCAAAAAAATAAAATATAATGAAATAATACCTGATAATTCGGTTTTTGTCACGAACCCTACACATCTGTATTTACGAAGATTTTACCGGAAATAGTCATAAATATAACGCTAAAAAGTCATAATCTAATCAATATTACCGTAAATTACTGAATACATATGCACATAAAAAAGAAAGAAAACAAGACTTACATGTATGAGTCCAAGACAACACGAAAAAGCGTTTCATACGAGGAGAAACGCCAACGCTAACGCAACAGCGGAGCGCAGATTAACGTGTGCTTACATGTCGGAGTTCAAAAGCAGACTGATTGTTTTTAATACATATACCAGTAAGATGTAGGTTATTATTGCGAACATGTAAAAATCACGTGATAATTCATAACAATGCAATCACTTTATCGTAGATCGAGTTCAAATTTTCCGTGTCCTTTTTTAGATTAATTGTATTAGGGTGTTTTTTAATCAAAAACATTTCAGCAATCTCTCTCTTTTTTGTATTTTTTTTCTTGTGAATGATGTTAGTTTCATCCCATTTAAAATTGTGGCTAAATTGCATTCTATGTTTGCTCACAACTGAGTGATTGCTGTCGTGTTTTTTTATGTCTTTCCTATGTTCGTTTACACGTGTTGATAAATGACGCTTGGTCTGCCCTATATACACCGCATACATGTAAGTCTTGTTTTCTTTCTTTTTTATGTGCATATGTATTCAGTAATTTACGGTAATATTGATTAGATTATGACTTTTTAGCGTTATATTTATGACTATTTCCGGTAAAATCTTCGTAAATACAGATGTGTAGGGTTCGTGACAAAAACCGAATTATCAGGTATTATTTCATTATATTTTATTTTTTTGACGGTGTATTTTATCTCTTCGACTGAACCTACATCTAATTAAATTAATTTATATCCAGTGCTTGATAAAGACCCAATCCCGAAGGGTCGAAACGTCGCAGCGTTTTCTGTCGTACTTGCCAAGTGTAGTCAAAAGCAATAAACTTTTCATATCTATATTTAATACAATTTATATTTTAAATATTAATTATATTTTAAACATTATTTTTATTATAATCTTTTAGGAAGTAACATACTGTAGGGAAGTGAATCGACTCGTCGTAATAGAAAACTCTCTTTATTCCAAAACGCCTCTTCACTCGACCACTCCCTACACAAGACTGTTTACAATTGCGCATCGCTTCCCGCTCGCGTCTACCAATCTGCGCGTTACAGTTCCGGCTCTAATCCCGCGTCTTTCAAATCTCCTTGCTCTACCTTCTCCTGCCTTACAGCTTCGGCCGTTCTGACTACAAGGCCGCCTCGGCCGTCTTCTTCTACTTCCTCTACGGGATCGTCTCTACGCCAGGGCTTCATATTTGCGCTTTCCCATACACCTTGGTACGGTCGCTGAGAGAGCTGGTGTCCCTCGACATCGCTTAATATATAACGATTATTTCGTAGACGCTTTTTACGCAATACGGACCCTTATACGCCGGTTTTAACTTATTAGATATTCCTACGGTTGAATCAAAGTTTCGCACTACAACTAAATCGCCTTCCTCATACTCATTCGCAGGTTTTCGTCTTTGGTTTATATATTGCTCATTATACGACTGACCCTTCGCAATCTGCTCAGCCGCTTTATCACGAATCTCAGTTAAATTACGCTCGCTAACACAGTTTTCTTCTAACACGTTTTCTTTAACATAATCTATAATTTTTCCGCGTTGCTCTGTCCCAAACAATAAGACGCTTGGTATTGCTCCCGTTGACTTGCAAAACGTATTGTTTAAAGCAAACTCGATCTCATTTAATGCTTTAGGCCAACTTTCCTCGTCACTCAATTTTCCTAGAGCGGACGCTAACACTCGATTGTATCGCTCAACTTGACCATTAGCCTGAGGTGATCTTGTGGCCACCTTTACATGTTTCACGTTCTGTTCTGTTAAAAAGTCTTCGAACTCTCGAGAGGTAAATGCAGTACCTCGGTCAGATATTAAAAGCTTTGGCCTGCTGTATGCTCGGAAATACTCCTGTAAACATTTAATCGTTTCGGCGCTCGAAGTCGATTTTACCGCATACAATTTCACAAACTTTGTAAACGCATCTACTACTAAGAACACATGTTTTTTCGCAATAGCACCTTTTATAGGGCCATAATGATCTACGTGCATTGTTGAGAAAGGAACGCTTTCTTTTGGTATACTATTTATATATCTTTCTAACTTTCCTGAAGGTTTCGAATACGCAATACATTTAAAACAATTCTTTATGTACTGATCTACTTTCTCACGCAGTTTCGGAAACCAATAGCTTTGCATTATAATATCACATGTTTTTCCTGTCGCAAAATGACCTAACTCATTATGATAACGATGCATAATCTCGTATTCCATTCCGTGTGGTACATACATAAAATAAGATTCTTTGTCCCCACTTACGATAAACTAAACAGTCTCTCATCTCATAGTACCGATCTTCTGATTTCTCTAATTTTTCTCGGATCTCACGAATTTTCGGATCTAATGTTTGACATAATCGTAAGTTCGCCTCGAACGAATTATCCTCTACTACGAGTACTTCGTACACTCTACTCAATGCATCAACATGAGGCATTTTCGTTCCCGCTCGATGTTCGGTATAATAATCGAAATCTTGCATCTCTAAAGCCCATCTGGCTATACGCGGGTTTATGTCTTTCTTCTTTAACGTCTGTATCAAGGAATTACAATCCGTAACTACTTTAAATCTTATACCGTGCAAATATATTCGGAATTTTCTAAATGCGTAAACGATAGCTAATGTCTCCAGCTCGAAGCTGTGATATCTACTTTCGACCTCTGTAGCTCGCTTTGAGTAATAAAACACTGGATGGAATTTTCCATCTTCCTTCTTTTGCAATAAGGCCGCTCCGAAACCAGCCGAACTAGCATCACAATGCAATTCTGTTTCATCTACCGGATTATACAATGCCAAAACAGGTGATTTAATCAGTTCGTTCTTTAAAGTTTCAAATGCCTCCATTTGTTCGTTACCGAATTTGAATACCGCATCTTTTCGCAATAAATCATACAAGGGTTTCGCAATTATCGAGAAGTCTTTTACGAATTTACGAAAATACGCACACATTCCTAAAAATCTTTGAACTCCTCGAACATCCGTGGGTACAGAATAAGTCTTTACTGCTTCTATTCCCGACTCACTAGGGCGGATTCCGTCTCCCGTCACAATGTAACCCAAAAAGTCTATTTCGGTATACAGAAACTTGCACTTGTCTATCCGTAATTCTAACCGATTTTCTACTAATGTTCGAAAAAGTATTTTTAGCACCTCTAAATGTCGCTCTAAAGTTCGCGTCGCTATAAAAAAGTCATCCAGGTAAAGTCGCACGTCACCTGATCGAACCAATTCGTCCATCACCTTCTCTACATGTTCCTGAAACGTCATGGGTGCTGTCGTCAGCCCAAACGGCATCTTAGTAAACTCAAATTGCCCTAACGGGGTAATGAATGCTGTGTATGGAATACTTTCTTCCGCAACATCAATGTGGTAAAATCCGTCTTTAAGGTCTACCAAACTGAAATACTTGTTACCATTTATTGACTCTATTACTTCCTCAATAACAGGAATAGGATGATTTACTCGTTCAGTTAGCGCATTTAAAAACCGATAGTCTATACACATCCTTATTTCGCCCGATTTCTTTGGAACTAATACTATTCGTGAAGCGTATTGTGATTTACTCGGTCTAATAATCCCCTTGGATTTCAATTCTTCGATTATTTTCTCTACTTGCGCACGCTCGCGATAAGATAGTCTACGTGGTGCAAAATGGAATGGAGTATGTTTCTTAAGTTTAAGTTTAAGTTCCGTATGCACTTTCGGAGTAGGCGGTCGTTCCGCTAACAAATATTCGTTTCTAAACAACTCCTTTAAACGCTCATGCCACTCAGGCGCAGTTTCCTCGCTTATTTTTAATGCATCCACCTCGTCTACCGCTAATACACTCGCGCTTATATTTAAAATCTCACACGCATCTGTTTCAAGAAAATCTACGCGCTCGTTCTCTTTCTCGCGCTTTTCATTCGCATTCTTTTCGCGACTAACCGTTAATCCCAAAATATTCCACGCGTCTCTACCGATAACAACCGGAGCTTGCATTGATGAATCTGGCAATACGCGTAAAAGTAATCCACTTAAATTTTCGCCTTCGAATTTTACGGTCGCGTTTACTACTCCGCTAATCTCTAACGGGCTCTTATTCAAACCGATATATTTATTGTTCTCATTATTCACTCGCGTCACTGATTTTGCCGGTACAAAAGATTCTTTTATAAAACTAATCGGACTTCCCGAATCTAACAACGTACGCAAGATCAGTTCTACCGATAGCTCAGTACTCACAAACTTATATCGCAAGTCTCTAAAAATCTGTTCTTCTACGACTCCGATTTGCTTCGCTTCGGTCTCCGTCGATCCCTTCGTCGCGTCCCGTGGTTTCTCCTTGGCATCCTTCTTAACCTTTTGTGGACAGTCTTTAATTCGATGATCTGCCTTGCCACAATTAAAACAGGAACCTCGCTCACGTTTTGGCTGCTGACAATCTCGACCTTTATGTCCGAACTCGTTGCAATTATAACACCGCACTTTTTTTGCTTGCTGCGACTTCTCCTTCTCCGCACCGTCGCTCGCCTCTTTTTTCGCATGGTCGTTCCCTTTTTGCGATCGTCCTTTTCCTTCAGGCTCAAGCCGAACTTGCTCGAACGCTTCTAGTAACGCTTCTTTGGTAGGAAACCGCTGAATCTTTGCTTGATTCCTCAGATGCACATCGGATATGCCCTCAATTAGATAGTCGACGATCTCTTCTTCTTCAATTGGCACCTGATTCGCCAACGTCACTTTGTCGTGGAAATACTCACTAAATGTCTCAGCCACTTGCCAAACACGTTTCTCGAAATTTCTTTTGAGTATTAGGTATCTTGGCCGGTCGATGATCGAACATTTTCCTCATCTCCTCGAGCAACTCTTCGACGGAAATCTCCAGGTGTTCTGGCTTAGAATGGAACCATTTCAGTGCCTGGTCTCTTAACTTCATGCCGACTAGAATTCTGGCAGCTCGATCGTCCAACTCGTACGTCGTACATAACAATTTAAATTGTTTTTCCCATCGCCAGAAAACATCGCTGGTACCCTTGAACTCTGACAGCAACTCGCAGATGGCATTGATATTCGGCCTCTGCCTAACCGTCGCTTGTGGTAATGGTACCGTTACCGACTGTGTTATCGACCGCTGTATTGGCGATCCTGAAGACTCACCGGACGAAGCTGGTACTTCCCTTTCGGCCGCTCGCTGCCCCATCGTGTCTCTCAAGCTCGCGTTCTCTATGCGTAACACCTCTAATTCTCGCACCACTAGATCCCTTTCACGCCGCAGTAGATCTAACTCTCGTTCTTGAATGCTCGACTCGGCTGCAGAATTTACCGCTCGCACGCCGTCGTTTCCGGCAGCCATGTTGTCCTGCCCGTCCTTTTCAACATTCGTTTGTTGTTCTGCGTTGTTCTTTCCGCTGCTCATCCTGATGCCAGAGAAATCTCTATTTATCCTCAGTCCACTTGGATCGGCTTCGCACAGTCTTACGAACAACTCGGCTTTTCTTCCAGTCTTGCTCAGCCCGAGAGCGCCTAATCGTCCTTTCAATTCGGTTACGGACCACTGCTCGAACCTTTTACCACAGTACATGCCGTACTTGCACGCACTCGTCGTCTCGCGCCTTCGTTTCAGCAGACACTCGTGATTTCGGATCCCGCCGATCGCCGTATGCTCTCGTCTCACAGGAACCTCGCACGACTCGAGAACACTAAGCTCGCGACAACTTCTTCTCGCTCCCGCGGCAACCCGTATGGCCCGTTCTCGTTCGCGACTCGTCACGATTTACTCGCGTCCACTGTCTCGCACGCACGCTTATTGTTCAATTATCAGGATCCGATATATAATCTGATGGATCTGATATACGATGGATCTTATATCCCACTTCTGAATTTTGTAGGGTAGTGAATCGACTCGTCGTAATAGAAAACTCTCTTTATTCCAAAACGCCTCTTCACTCGACCACTCCCTACACAAGTCTGTTTACAATTGCGCATCGCTTCCCGCTCGCGTCTACCAATCTGCGCGTTACAGTTCCGGCTCTAATCCCGCGTCTTTCAAATCTCCTTGCTCTACCTTCTTTTGCCTTACAATACCTGTTATATTTGCGATTTAAATAACATAGAAGAAAATGATAAATTTATCTGACAGCTCCTACGTACGTTATAAGCATAAAGTTCGAGTTCCGCATTAATTATTCGAAGTCATACAGTAATATGGGAATGTTGCGGGAACAGGGACAGAAAGCCAGTCAAACATAGTATAAATTTTCACTAAAGGTTCTTTAGAATAGTTTATTGTAGTAGTTCATTAGCAGTACAGAACTATATGCCGATTGCACACAATAAACTCGACATAAGACATAAACGTTTAAATTTAAGCGTAATTCTTTCGCTCTTTGCGCACGCCGCCAATGCATCGACGCAACACACACACGAGTATGACAAGCATAGTATATCCAACAACATATACAGAACGTCAATAATACAATATGCAATAGTCATGTCCTACAATATATATATATATATATATATATATATATATATATATATATAACTCATCCATATTTTCCTCTTACTTACTCACACATTTTTCCTCTCAACTAGCATTATACTACTACAATAAATCACACGCAATACAGAGCTGTTCACTCTCATCATCACATACTAATCTCATTCATGAAGCTCTATCTCATAGATTTTACGACATCTATTGAATCTCGCAAACTCTCTTTCATTGTTTAAATACGCTTCAATACACTCGCGGCACTCATCTGCAGTCCTTATACGCATGATTATTTTTCCGCACTTGAAGCACATTGTTTTAACATGGATTGGGAACCCATGCAACCGCGATGAAATGCCATGCCATTGCACTTTTCTTTCATATCCACGCAACTGAAGGTGAAACACCGCATAGCACCCCTGACATAAGCGTATACGTGGAGATCTCCGTCCCACGTAGCAGGGCTCGAGCCCGATGATGCAGAAACTATGTATAAGATTATCATATGTTTTGGGATACATCCGAGGCAGAACCCCGTCCAACAATCTAATAATTATGAGTTGTATTGGCGGTTTCATAAATTTTATGTAATTAAATTTTAACACTGTTTTTAAATCTTAAAAATAAAATATTTTTTTCTTACCGTATTTTTTCAAAAAAATTTAAACTTAAACGACACAAGTCCTTGTTACACTCAAAACCGCGTTCGCGTGCGAGATGTAGCTGAAGAATGGTCCACTCGCCAAAATTACAGATTCATCATCTTTACGACAAGAGATGTTTAAGCATTTAAGCATTTTTATACTTATGCACTGACTTCATCAAACACATGCAAAAATGCAAATCTTGCATAGCGCCGATGTATGGCTGCTGCGATCATATAGATTAAATCCACACAAGTCAATGGCGTGATACCTTTTTCAAAGACATATTGCGACGCGTCACGATAATTGATGATTTCATCGAACGTTCACAAAATTGCAATTGTTGTATTTTCAAATAGCGCGCCGATATACGGCTGCTGTAAGCATGGTGTTGGTAGGGTCGAAGTTAAATACAATTTAATTTTTGCATAAGCCAATGACGTGATATTGTTTTCAAGAACATGCCGCAACATGTCACACAATGACATCATCAAGAACACGTGCACTAAATCTGTACAGGTCAATGATATGATATCAAGGACAATGTCACGATGACTTCACTCAATAATAGTCGAGATCCGGAAATTGGTACATCAAATTTTATGTAAAGTAAAATGGAAATCGCACCTCCTAAAGAAAATTGAAATCAATGAAGAAATTAAAGTTGAAGTTAATGAAGAAGAAGAAATGTCTGATGAAGATGCAGTTCCTTCGGATGATTCTTGTTACGATAGCGAAAGGTTTGAAGATGTTACAGCGGGAAGAATTTACCGCGTGGAAGCAACGATGTGACGAGTTTATCGAATCGTTGGAAGAACAAAGCCGAATTAAACGGCCACGATTATCGATCGGTCTCAAAGTCATTGATCGCTTGTATCGCACGTCTCGAAGGCCTGAAAGATTCGGTACGTCAACGTTTTGTACACGTGGGTCCCGGATACAGTGTGAGTGAGGCAGAACTCAGATGGCGCGAGATAGATACTTGAAAGTCATATACTGACATCATATACTGACTGGTGCGGTAATAAATTTTAAACACATCGAACCCCGTCAATTTCTCAAAGATGCGGGAGACGTTGTACTCGATCGTGGCTGCATACGGAACGTCATGCAACGACATGACAATGTATGGATAAACCCTATGTTTAACGGTGAATTTTTTGCGGGTGACAAACGCGCGAATAAAAGTATCGCTACGAGAAACAGTGAACTCTTTTGTACGTTCAATCTGCAAAAATGGTACGTGTTGCGCGTTATCTAGCCTATACTAGCATCGCTGGAGGAATTCCAGGAACGTAATAGCGAGTAAGCGTTGTCACGTATACTTAATTTGACTGTTCACATAAACAAGTACAATGCATGCGAGGTGTTTTGTGGAAATACCGAGAGAAATTAAAATGAATAGAGCTGTGGTCAACGTCGCGCGTTCTCACTCGCGGCCCCGTTCGCGCGCGTCTTTTCTTCACCAACGATATTTAATTGTTTAGATCTTCGCAATATTTAATTTTTAATATTACATTTAAGTAAACGATAAACGAAGACAGCTTAATTCTAATGACAGGAAATGGGATGAATGGTAAATGAAAAGGAAAAATCATTTAAACTTTTTACCATATTATATACTTATTTATTTGTCATGTGGCATGAATTTTGTGTCAACATGAATTCATATAAATAGGTTAGATTACTATGCACTTTATTCCCATGATGGGGTTGAAAGGGCGTTTTTAGGGACGCCAACTTTTTACAAAATCATTTTACATTTACTCGCTTTCTGCCACCTAATTACTCTGCCTATACACACACCCCCACACATACATGCACACAACGCTCGCCTTGTCTTATCCTTAGAATCCGTACAAATATATATTACTTATAGATAAGTTACAAAATTGATATAGTGTTTTTTTAAAAGCGCAACCTTAACTGAGGAAGTAAGAAAATAATGGGAGTTCAAGGCAACTTCTTTACCTGAAACACACAAATGTAACAAGATGATTAATATAAAGCAATGTTTATTCAATATATTTTGTATTAGAAAAACGAGTAACTTATCAGTGTTCTTCTTCTTCTTCAAAGTCCTCTATATCGAATAAACGACGTAATCCAAAAATATCAATGTCCGCGGAATTTTCCCAGATTTCAGCGTTGTTTTCCTGGTCAATCGTCCTAAACATACTTATCCAACGCTAGCGCGCCAAGTTTACGAATCCTCATGCTATTTTATCTCGTGCATGTATATATGGTGCTGAAAACATGATAAACAAAAATTTTAAAAATGTGAAATCTATGAAAATATTCATACGTACCGGATTGCGAGGGATCCGAATCCTCACCATATTATTTAGTTCTATTTCAAGTGCGGGCACGTTGTCTACCCATATCCACTGTAACAAAAAGAATGATTATATGTGACAGGAATTATAATAGTTTACGTTTACGTGAGTATTACTTCTGTAGTAACTTATACGAACGATATCATCGTAGTTACTATAAAATCTTTCGTTTATGCGGAGGAATTATCGTATCGGGAAGGGTCCGCGTGCAACGGCAGCGTCGGTCCGCGGAGGAGGGGGGGGGTATCGCGTTCGCGTTTCTCCATTAACTTTTCACGCTATTACATGCAAGCTTAATTAAATAAATTTTTATTGTACTTAGAAAATTTGCCTACCACCGCTGGATTTGAACCAGAAACCTCCGGCTTTTGAGTCAGTCACCTTCAGAATACAGGCCATAGTCTCTTAATTTTAAACAATAATATATATACACTAAAATACTGCAGGCTATTTACACAGTTAAAATTTACACAAAAACACACATAGGACACAGATTACACGGTGAAATAAGATATAATGGGTCTCCACAAGATGAACAGAAAAGACCGTCCATGAGAATATACGGACATGTGTCGTGTCTGCGATAAACGTATAAAATCGAGAATAATCCACTGATTTTCACAATGCATGACGCACAAAACTTCACCTGTCCTGGAGTGAAATAACAGTATATATGCAGCACATCTTTGTCAGAGGATTTAACGCATTTACTTCTGCATGATTCAACACTCTGAAAATTTTTTCCGTATCAGACATTTCACTATCATAACACGAATCGTCTGACAATGGCTGCGTTTCGTTATTCACTCGCAGTACTGGCAGCACTGTAAATCCGTTCCAATATACGCGGCAGTAAGCTGTCAAAGCGTTTTCGTGTTCATGTGACGTCATAGATTTTGTCGTCACTTCCTACTTTCATTACTGCGGCTCGCGAGGTGAGGCATTCGCAGTAAGAACATGGCGGCTATGGCGGCATCTTTGGAGAATTGGTCCTTACCTATGTGAACCGGCACCCGACTTTCAAAAAATTAATTTTTTTACGGAAAACGTTAGCATTTTGTTTGTAGTTGTTTGTAGTAACAAAAATTTTGTTTGTAGTTTAATACATTAAAAATTATAAAAATTTTAAAAATTACTCGCACCTTACTTTAAAATATCTCAAAGTCGAGAATTG
Organism: Temnothorax ravouxi; assembly: GCA_030770255.1. Taxonomy (NCBI): domain Eukaryota; kingdom Metazoa; phylum Arthropoda; class Insecta; order Hymenoptera; family Formicidae; genus Temnothorax; species Temnothorax ravouxi. Next base: position 37,927 of record JASTWP010002318.1, read on the forward strand.
TTTGTAGTTGTTTGTAGTGCTTTTCTTTTCGTTTGTAGTTGCACCGTTCAAAAGTTATTTTTGCAATAAACAAAAAGTGTAACTTTGCCAATTTTGGAGATATCTCAAATCCGCTTGTGCCATCTTCTTCAGAATTGTTTGTAGTTGTTTGTAGTGCTTTTCTTTTCGTTTGTAGTTGCACCGTTCAAAAGTTATTTTTGCAATAAACAAAAAGTGTAACTTTTGCCAATTTTGGAGATATCTCAAATCCGCTTGCGCCATCTTCTTCAGAATCGTTTGTAGTTGTTTGTAGTGCTTTTCTTTTCGTTTGTAGTTGCACCGTTCAAAAGTTATTATATTTTTGCAATAAACAAAAAGTGTAACTTTGCCAATTTTGGAGATATTTTAAACGAAACGAAAACCATTACAAACAACTACAAACAATTCTGAAGAAGATGGTGCAAGCGGATTTGAGATATCTCCAAAATTGGCAAAGTTACACTTTTTGTTTATTGCAAAAATATAATAACTTTTGAACGGTGCAACTACAAACAAAAAGAAAAGCACTACAAACAACTACAAACAATTCTGAAGAAGATGGCGCAGACGGATTTGAGATATCTTCAAAATTGGCAAAGTTACACTTTTTGTTTATTGCAAAATATAATAACTTTTGAACGGTGCAACTACAAACAAAAAGAAAAGCACTACAAACAACTACAAATAATTCTGAAGAAGATGACGCAAGCTGATTTGAAATATCTCGACAAATGACAAAGTTAGGTTTTATTTATTTTTTTAAATTGTTGTAACTTTTAAACGGTTCAACTACAAACGAAACAAAAAGCACTACAAACAACTACAAATGATTCTAAAGAAGATGGCGCAAACGGACTTGAGATATCTCAAAGTGGGGTGCAAGTGATTTTTATAATTTTTAATGTATTAAACTACAAACGAAATTTTTGTTACTGCAAACAAAATGCTAACGTTTTCCGTAAAAAATTAATTTTTCGGAAGTTGGGTGCCAGGTTCACATAGGTTTGGTTCTTGTGAACCTGGAAGGTAACAAACGAGAAATATACAGTAATTGTTAGTCACGAAAATGCGGAAAAAGCCCGAAAAGGTTACTAAATTAATATAATTAATATAATAATAAATAATTTCGATATTTTCATAAATCTGAAAATTGTTATTTATTTTATAGACATGACTTTTCCAACATTATTGTTTAAGTACAAAATTTTTTTCTATATATTTAGAATAGGTGGTTCTATCGTCGTGTCACGTCGTGTCTCTTATAGGTTAAGATAGGTTATATTTTTTTCTTATACATAACAAGAGAGCAGTACTGCGGATATCGTTCCGTTATTGCAGCGTTATATGCGGTAAAAGCAACAGAAGTAATTACGGAACGCTCCTGCAGTTCTACTCAATGACGTCATATCGTCAGTACTTACAGTAAATATCGAAACGCACCCAATATTGCATCTTCATCAGACATTTCTTCTTCTTCATTCACTTCCATTTCTTCATCGTTTGCTTCAACTTCCATTTTTTTTTCTCCTTCAAACAATTCTTCGAGATCCATTTTATTTTAATGATAAAACCGCGGTATTGCACTAACGCGTCTAAATCAATTAGACGTTATATTCTCCACCGTCTTTTCGACCGTCCCCTATTCTTTTCCAATATATTTGGTAATAGAGAAACATCCGGTTCGATTGGCGATCGGCGATTCCGATTTCGCGACGGATCAGGTATCTCGTTACGTCGACTCTTCACAAATCTGATCTGCAACAATTCCTCACGAGCGGTTTGCTGATTTTTACAATCGGTTTCCTGATTTTAGGATTGAACACCGGTTTGCAAAGTTCTTCGTATTCGTAGTTCATATCATGTTAAATTTGGTGGGCCTTGATATACAGTACCATTAAGATGGCCAGGACGAACCAATTTTCGTATAAGCCGCAAAGAGCATCGAAAAAGAACGTTGCAGGCCTCAAAAGGCCCAATACACGGTATTAATGTTGGAAATCACAGTGCAGACAGCAACGCTTGAAAAAATTTTTTGTCAAGACAAACACGACCGAACACGATCAAGCACACCAACCGACTCTTACTTCCAGTTCTCGACTACTGAGCGTACCATCAAATTCATCCTTCTACATCTCACTATTGTTACATTGTTTGCTTTTTTTTTCATATCTAATTTTATTGTGATCTCAGCATCCATACTATTGCGCCTTCCGAAAAATCTACAATGTGCAGTTTTGCACGTGTGCAATGAAATCACCGCGAGGCACGTAAGTTCATGAAAACGATATCGCGTTATTGACTTTCAGTGGTTTAATCTGTATAACTGCTATTGAACAGCTATCAAAGAGCTATTGAACCGCTATGAAACAGCTATCAAACAGCTATTGAACTGCTATGAAACAACTAAAAACAACTAAAAAAAGCTGTGAAACAGCTATCAAAAAACTATTAAACCGCTATAAAACAGCTAGAAACAGCTAAAAACAGCTATCAAACAGCTCTTGAACAGCTATCAAACAACTAAAACAGCTATCTGTATAACTGCGATCTGTATAACTGCTATTGAACAGCTATCAAACAGCTATTGAACCGCTATGAAACAGCTATGAAACAGCTATTGAACCGCTGTGACACAGCTAAAAACAGCTAAAAACAGCTATCAAACAGCTCTTGAACAGCTATCAAACAACTAAAACAGCTATCTGTATAACTGCGATCTGTATAACTGCTATTGAACCGATATCAAACTTCTTTAAAACAGCTATCAAGCAACTAAAAACATCTTTAAAAACAGCTATCAAACAGCTATCAAACAACTAAAAACAACTATCAAACAACAATCCACATCGCCGAATACCAGCTAATTATCCTGGGGTTTCACCCCCTTAACCAGCAGAAGAAGAACCCATTCGACGGAGACGATCAGGAAAAAACACAGCAGCGATCAAATGCGCTTATCGGATAAATTTTACCAAACCGAACAACATTGTATGAGTCATCCTGGTGAGTCATCCCGGTGAGTCATCCTGGTGAGTGAGAATAAATGGCAACAGGGGATACAAGAACACACATATAAGCGAGCCGTTGATTTCGGGTAAATTTACGCTATTGAACAGCTATCGAAATCAACGGCTCGCTTATATGTGTGTTCTTGTATCCCCTGTTGCCATTTATTCTCACTCACCAGGATGACTCACCGGGATGACTCACCAGGATGACTCATACAATGTTGTTCGGTTTGGTAAAATTTATCCGATAAGCGCATTTGATCGCTGCTGTGTTTTTTCCTGATCGTCTCCGTCGAATGGGTTCTTCTTCTGCTGGTTAAGGGGGTGAAACCCCAGGATAATTAGCTGGTATTCGGCGATGTGGATTGTTGTTTGATAGTTGTTTTTAGTTGTTTGATAGCTGTTTGATAGCTGTTTTTAAAGATGTTTTTAGTTGCTTGATAGCTGTTTTAAAGAAGTTTGATATCGGTTCAATAGCAGTTATACAGATCGCAGTTATACAGATAGCTGTTTTAGTTGTTTGATAGCTGTTCAAGAGCTGTTTGATAGCTGTTTTTAGCTGTTTCTAGCTGTTTTATAGCGGTTTAATAGTTTTTTGATAGCTGTTTCACAGCTTTTTTTAGCTGTTTTTAGTTGTTTCATAGCAGTTCAATAGCTGTTTGATAGCTGTTTCATAGCGGTTCAATAGCTGTTTGATAGCTGTTCAATAGCAGTTATACAGATTAAACCACTGAAAGTCAATAACGCGATATCGTTTTCATGAACTTACGTGCCTCGCGGTGATTTCATTGCACACGTGCAAAACTGCACATTGTAGATTTTTCGGAAGGCGCAATAGTATGGATGCTGAGATCACAATAAAATTAGATATGAAAAAAAAAGCAAACAATGTAACAATAGTGAGATGTAGAAGGATGAATTTGATGGTACGCTCAGTAGTCGAGAACTGGAAGTAAGAGTCGGTTGGTGTGCTTGATCGTGTTCGGTCGTGTTTGTCTTGACAAAAAATTTTTTCAAGCGTTGCTGTCTGCACTGTGATTTCCAACATTAATACCGTGTATTGGGCCTTTTGAGGCCTGCAACGTTCTTTTTCGATGCTCTTTGCGGCTTATACGAAAATTGGTTCGTCCTGGCCATCTTAATGGTACTGTATATCAAGGCCCACCAAATTTAACATGATATGAACTACGAATACGAAGAACTTTGCAAACCGGTGTTCAATCCTAAAATCAGGAAACCGATTGTAAAAATCAGCAAACCGCTCGTGAGGAATTGTTGCAGATCAGATTTGTGAAGAGTCGACGTAACGAGATACCTGATCCGTCGCGAAATCGGAATCGCCGATCGCCAATCGAACCGGATGTTTCTCTATTACCAAATATATTGGAAAAGAATAGGGGACGGTCGAAAAGACGGTGGAGAATATAACGTCTAATTGATTTAGACGCGTTAATGCAATACCGCGGTTTTATCATTAAAATAAAATGGATCTCGAAGAATTGTTTGAAGGAGAAAAAAAAATGGAAGTTGAAGCAAACGATGAAGAAATGGAAGTGAATGAAGAAGAAGAAATGTCTGATGAAGATGCAATATTGTCAGACGATTCGTGTTATGATAGTGAAATGTCTGATACGGAAAAAATTTTCAGAGTGTTGAATCATGCAGAAGTAAATGCGTTAAATCCTCTGACAAAGATGTGCTGCATATATACTGTTATTTCACTCCAGGACAGGTGAAGTTTTGTGCGTCATGCATTGTGAAAATCAGTGGATTATTCTCGATTTTATACGTTTATCGCAGACACGACACATGTCCGTATATTCTCATGGACGGTCTTTTCTGTTCATCTTGTGGAGACCCATTATATCTTATTTCACCGTGTAATCTGTGTCCTATGTGTGTTTTTGTGTAAATTTTAACTGTGTAAATAGCCTGCAGTATTTTAGTGTATATATATTATTGTTTAAAATTAAGAGACTATGGCCTGTATTCTGAAGGTGACTGACTCAAAAGCCGGAGGTTTCTGGTTCAAATCCAGCGGTGGTAGGCAAATTTTCTAAGTACAATAAAAATTTATTTAATTAAGCTTGCATGTAATAGCGTGAAAAGTTAATGGAGAAACGCGAACGCGATACCCCCCCCCTCCTCCGCGGACCGACGCTGCCGTTGCACGCGGACCCTTCCCGATACGATAATTCCTCCGCATAAACGAAAGATTTTATAGTAACTACGATGATATCGTTCGTATAAGTTACTACAGAAGTAATACTCACGTAAACGTAAACTATTATAATTCCTGTCACATATAATCATTCTTTTTGTTACAGTGGATATGGGTAGACAACGTGCCCGCACTTGAAATAGAACTAAATAATATGGTGAGGATTCGGATCCCTCGCAATCCGGTACGTATGAATATTTTCATAGATTTCACATTTTTAAAATTTTTGTTTATCATGTTTTCAGCACCATATATACATGCACGAGATAAAATAGCATGAGGATTCGTAAACTTGGCGCGCTAGCGTTGGATAAGTATGTTTAGGACGATTGACCAGGAAAACAACGCTGAAATCTGGGAAAATTCCGCGGACATTGATATTTTTGGATTACGTCGTTTATTCGATATAGAGGACTTTGAAGAAGAAGAAGAACACTGATAAGTTACTCGTTTTTCTAATACAAAATATATTGAATAAACATTGCTTTATATTAATCATCTTGTTACATTTGTGTGTTTCAGGTAAAGAAGTTGCCTTGAACTCCCATTATTTTCTTACTTCCTCAGTTAAGGTTGCGCTTTTAAAAAAACACTATATCAATTTTGTAACTTATCTATAAGTAATATATATTTGTACGGATTCTAAGGATAAGACAAGGCGAGCGTTGTGTGCATGTATGTGTGGGGGTGTGTGTATAGGCAGAGTAATTAGGTGGCAGAAAGCGAGTAAATGTAAAATGATTTTGTAAAAAGTTGGCGTCCCTAAAAACGCCCTTTCAACCCCATCATGGGAATAAAGTGCATAGTAATCTAACCTATTTATATGAATTCATGTTGACACAAAATTCATGCCACATGACAAATAAATAAGTATATAATATGGTAAAAAGTTTAAATGATTTTTCCTTTTCATTTACCATTCATCCCATTTCCTGTCATTAGAATTAAGCTGTCTTCGTTTATCGTTTACTTAAATGTAATATTAAAAATTAAATATTGCGAAGATCTAAACAATTAAATATCGTTGGTGAAGAAAAGACGCGCGCGAACGGGGCCGCGAGTGAGAACGCGCGACGTTGACCACAGCTCTATTCATTTTAATTTCTCTCGGTATTTCCACAAAACACCTCGCATGCATTGTACTTGTTTATGTGAACAGTCAAATTAAGTATACGTGACAACGCTTACTCGCTATTACGTTCCTGGAATTCCTCCAGCGATGCTAGTATAGGCTAGATAACGCGCAACACGTACCATTTTTGCAGATTGAACGTACAAAAGAGTTCACTGTTTCTCGTAGCGATACTTTTATTCGCGCGTTTGTCACCCGCAAAAAATTCACCGTTAAACATAGGGTTTATCCATACATTGTCATGTCGTTGCATGACGTTCCGTATGCAGCCACGATCGAGTACAACGTCTCCCGCATCTTTGAGAAATTGACGGGGTTCGATGTGTTTAAAATTTATTACCGCACCAGTCAGTATATGATGTCAGTATATGACTTTCAAGTATCTATCTCGCGCCATCTGAGTTCTGCCTCACTCACACTGTATCCGGGACCCACGTGTACAAAACGTTGACGTACCGAATCTTTCAGGCCTTCGAGACGTGCGATACAAGCGATCAATGACTTTGAGACCGATCGATAATCGTGGCCGTTTAATTCGGCTTTGTTCTTCCAACGATTCGATAAACTCGTCACATCGTTGCTTCCACGCGGTAAATTCTTCCCGCTGTAACATCTTCAAACCTTTCGCTATCGTAACAAGAATCATCCGAAGGAACTGCATCTTCATCAGACATTTCTTCTTCTTCATTAACTTCAACTTTAATTTCTTCATTGATTTCAATTTTCTTTAGGAGGTGCGATTTCCATTTTACTTTACATAAAATTTGATGTACCAATTTCCGGATCTCGACTATTATTGAGTGAAGTCATCGTGACATTGTCCTTGATATCATATCATTGACCTGTACAGATTTAGTGCACGTGTTCTTGATGATGTCATTGTGTGAAAACAATATCACGTCATT